>JAFELO010001152.1:47546-58912 GCA_017140195.1 Eumaeus atala
CGAAACCTATATCACATCACGCACACGTTTTTTACAAAATATGTCATAATCTTCATCACCATTATCTTATACCTTTCTTCTTCCACAGTTTACAGACAATTGCCTTATTCATGTTGATTAAAACATTTAAAAAAATTTCTGGCAACAACTCTAAACATAGCCATGACTTAACGCCGGTTATAGGTGAGTAACCACCCCGATCATTCTGTAATGCAGCAATGACATCACCTTACCAGTTGCTACATATGTGTATCTTTACATACCAGCAGTACACAAAGTATTTCTTTTATACAGAAAGACTAAGGAATCAGCTGGAGGTTTTAACAAGCTTTTTTAAAAGGAATATACTATTTACGCAGGCGGTTCTGGAGCGATTTTTCGTGTATCCCAGCACCCTGGTCCTTCAGGTCTGGACTAGAGGCGGGGTCGGTGATGATGCGCCATAAATGCTTTGCCACATGACAATTTCAGGGATACAATTTTTAAATTGTTCCAGATTTCTATCTGTATCTCTTTCTCTTTCTCTTTCTCTCTCTCTCTCTCTCTCTCTCGCTCTCTCTCTTAGCCCTTATTCCCTGATCCCCGTCTGATTTTGGAGTCTACTTTTCTATGGCAGTCTACTTTGCAAGATTGGATTCAGTCGTCTGTGAGTGAGCAAACGCGAAATCGACAGACACCCATAAACATCCGCATAAAACTCATCCTCTGTGTAATGTGTTGCTCTCACCCATCCTACCAGCCAGGTACCGGACATTTACAAAACCGCACGAATCACCACGTGGTGCCGTTCGTGACCGAGAGACCTCTACTCGGTCGCGCCGGCCAAACTCAGCCACAACACGATTAACAATCATACTATGAAATGCACAAGTACGTAATACACAATTAGTGTTTAGGATCAAATGGAAATAGCATAAAATTCTCTTTCAAACCCCTGAACACCTGGTGAAGTGAATAACGAAATAAACTTAACATTCTTTTTAATAAGGGTTTTTATTGTAGTGCCGTGTTGAGTCCAGTGGGCTCCGTTCATGGCTCAGCACGCTTTGTGTGTCTTATGGGACACATTGTGGTCACTTCTTTCGTCAAAGTCAAATATTCATGAAAGTAATAATGGTGACAAGAGATATATTATCGGTCGTAAGAATCATCAGCGTATAAAGTTTGAAGTCGCACGTGTGGGGGTCAGTTAAAAAGAGGTGTAATCAGTTCCGCGAGCGCGCGTTACGCACTTACATAATGAAAGGGGGATGCCAGGGCGTGAGGGTGGCGGGGGGTTATCTGCGTACCCCCTGGCCGGCCCTCGGTCGATATACGTGTGGACTTTATGTAAAAAGCCTCCTGTACCCGGAGGACGGCGACCATAAGTGTCTAGAAACGAGTAGGCCCCAGGGAGAAGGCACGAAATATCTTCAATTTTCGAGAGAAAATTTTCCAATGCGGGGGCGTTTGCCCGCGGCGGAAGGGCTGGCGCCCGGGCCGTGTCCGAAAAATGCGCACCCCTTAATTGAATTCGCAGATTTGCCTGTGCTTGTTTATTGTGCGTACGAACGTGAAGTTCGTCGGCGATCAGTCGCTGTGCATCTCTATACGACTGGGCGGCGTGTGGTCCCGCAGTGCGCGTGATAGATAACAGCCATAACTTACATTTATAATGTCATACATCATTAAATTTTCAAGTGAAACACGAAAGCGTAACCGAGGGTTCCGTTCAATACACGATAATTGCAGAAATAAAATAACGATGATTAAACTTAAATTAAACTAAGAGGATTGTATATGAAACTAGATGAGTCCAGCGTTTTACAGTGGACTTTGTGCAGTACAGGAATCCCCCGGGTCAACTCTGTGAAGCATCTGTCACTATTGGTCGTGCTCTCACCTTCTAAGGGCACAGAACTAAAGTGAGCAAGAAAGCGCGTTACGTCTTACATACTCTTTATTATCTAGTCAGCGCTTAGATTCTCTCAGAAAGTAAAGCTCTGTAGAGTACAGGTTATGTACAGTAGGGCTGATGTGACAGTGTGCTGTCATACTGTAGCTAAGTTTTCGCACACGCTAGACCCCCCCCCCCCTCACATAGAGATTTAGCAAAAAGAGTAAAATCGCTTCCTGCGATCCTTGGCACTTACTAAACTTCGGCCTACACAAACTCAACTTCGGCTTACACTAACTCAACTTCGGCCTACACAAACTCAACTTCGGCCTACACAAACTCAACTTCGGCCTACACAAACTCAACCTCGGCCTACACTAACGCTTTGAATAGCCAGAGCCATAAGAGGTCACTCGTCTCCCCAATCTTTTCGTTACAAAAGTAGTGGACTCTGGTCCAAACTGTGTGACTGTCATCAGTCGTCGTCCCCGACACGTTCTGTCGGACGAACACGACCACGTCAAGACTACAGTCAGACACTACTAGCAAACACGCTGTCAGACACTACTAGCAAACACGCTGTCAGACACTACTAGCAAACACGCTGTCAGACACTACTAGCAAACACGCTGTCAGACACTACTAGCAAACACACTGTCAGACACGACACCGCACACGTGAAGACAGACAACAGCACACGCTCCACTACGAACAGTCCGAACGACACTTTCAGACCAAAATTTCAACCAACTGACCTGCACGTGTCGAGTGACGTTACTGCGAGATGCGTGCTCACACGATGCGGCCGTAAGTGGAGACGAGAGACATGGACAAGACGACATCAAGCATGACAGGAGGAAAGAAGGGCATATAATATTTATAGTAGGACTATATCAGCACTATTGGGATGTCTTTGGGCGTCGGTAGTCATCAAAAGACTCGCGGTTCCTAATAAAAAAAGAATGTTCAATTCCAAAAAAAAGGCACTAAATACAGAATTTATTTTCAATTAATTTACACGGTAAACCATAAAAATACACTTCCTTTGTAATAACAGAAAACTAATTTTGTGATGTAATTAATGAGTGTGACAAAAGTGTTTCATTACTAAGAAAAACATTTACTTATATCAAATTTTTACTTCGCCACCTTTGGTTAGATCCCTAAGAACTCTGAAGCAACAAGGCACCTCGTAGGTTAGTCAGACGCTCAAGGGACCAAGGACCCACGCCACCTCAAAAGAGAAGTGTCCCGCTAGGACCTCCATCTACTGGGTAACCTGCATAACTCTAAAAGTAGATACTTAATATGTAAATGCAATTGAATTCCTAATCGTCCCTAATTTCCAAGCCATCTGATCGTTAGGGACTCGTAAATATTTAACGGCCCTTATGATGCCCGCAATAAATGTTAAAATCGCACACAAGCCAGGTTTTAGCGCTGCAGAAATGTTTGTAGCTTCATAAAAATTCGGCCAAACGTGTTGGACACGCGATAAAGTACGAAGGGGTGCAGGCCGCCTGCACACGCGCGTATAACTGTGTGCACAAGTGTTGCGACAGGCAGGGAACCACCAGCGCAGGGCATCCTGTGCTACACACGTGTGTGCTAAGAAGCAAGTGCGGACCCGCTATTAGCATGGGACGGCAGCACATAGCTGGAGACAGGTCAGGCGCACGACGTACTCCCCTGACAGCATTAAGAATTCCCATTTACACTTTTTGTTCCGACCCGGGACTTGAACCGGAGAGCTCATCTCACGTCGTCTGACGTAACACACTGGCAGTACTCTCACGGCTCACAGTAGCGGAGCGAGACACAGGTGAACTCTCCTTTTCCCTATTCTCTTATTCTGTTAGGACAGCAAGTGGTACATGCGTGTCTGGATGGTCGGGACTCCGCCATTTTACTGGATCTTACGCGAGGCAAGTGACGATGCGATCAATTCAATGTTTTAATGTAATTAAAATTTTCGTATAAGAGGAAAACAGAGCTTATGCAAGAGCGTTGCCCTCCTTTTCCGACCCGGGCGACTTCTCACATATTACCGAAGTATTTTTGTTTATTAATACCTATATGTAAACTTCAATTTCCATGACCTGGTTTGTGGTATACCCTTAACGTCACGAACTTCATCCCAGAGTAAAATACGTTTACGCCATAAAACTAAAAGGTTTCCTTTAATATGGACAGGAGAAGCAGAAAGTTGTGTTTTACTGCCGATATTCATTTTTATAGATAACGTTATCGTATAGCATCGCTTAAGATAACAAACTGGATGTTTCGAAGATTTGTAAAAAACGGACATTACAAAATGATTACACATGACGCAGCACCACCTACCGGTTTCCAGAGCAAATTGAATAACAGACTAAAAGTAGAGTAGCGCCACCTACAGAGAACTCGCGGGTTAAAATATTAAAATTATTGTGTAGCGTGAGGTTTGTGAGCATGGACCATAGGGGATGGGATGAAGGAGCGCAACGCTCCTACATATCCTCTGTTTGTATTGATGTTTATATACGTCTGTAGTCATCAAAACGCTTTCACTACTCGTTTGTCCCCATTTACTATAATTTTTGGTTTGGTATTTTCAAATTGCTAACACGGTTTTCAAATGGCTTCCGGTACCGAATTACTGACTGATTAAATACTAGTAATAGATAATTGCTAGTATTTATACAGTTACTGAATAAATACTAGCAATATTTATACAATCACTGCATAAATACTAGCAGTATTTATACAGTCACTGAATAAATACTAGCAGTATTTATAGAAAATGCAATTAGTGATCATTTTGTTTTGTAAATTTCTCTAAATAAATATACCCGGATTATAATATTAGTATTTGTGTATAATAACATTTTTTGTAAGAGAGTACCATGCTGCACTAATGCTGAATTGTGGTGTGGTGTGTGGCGATGTCGCCTAAAGTGAAAGCTTTTATGTCGGGTTAGGGAAGGAGGCCAATAAATTTGCCTAACAAAAAACTGTGTGTGCTAGCTTCGACGCGCGGCTGGAGGTTGCTCCTTAAGAACGAACAGGATTCGGTAATGAAGAGTGAATCAGACATATAAGCGACGTAAGCGTACAACGCTGCGCCCGACTGTTCGCGACCGCACGATTTAACATTTTTTTCCATTTTACTTACCATATTTATAACCAGTCATATATTATCTTGTCGCACGTCATAAATCGTTCTTCTCAGAGAGTAAACTCGTAATATGACGACCTTTTGGCACGCCAGCAGTCGTCAGAAGTCTCCGAATGTTTCTAGTGCCCTTTTACCATACAAAATCATACGCATGTGCTGGAGACCACACAACTGACATAAATCACACGCATGTGCTGGAGACCACACAACTGACATAAATCATACGCATGTGCTGGAGACCACACAACTGATATAAATCATACGCATGTGCTGGAGACCACACAACTGACATAAATCATACACATGTGCTGGAGACCACACAACTGACATAAATCATACGCATGTGCTGGAGACCACACAAATGACATAAATCATACGCATGTGCTGGAGACCACACAACTGGCATAAGTCATACGCATGTGCTGGAGACCACACAACTGACATAAATCATACGCATGTGCTGGAGACCACACAACTGACATAAATCATACGCATGTGCTGGAGACCACACAACTGACATAAATCATACGCATGTGCTGGAGACCACACAACTGACATAAATCATACGAATGTGCTGGAGACCACACAACTGACATAAATCATACGCATGTGCTGGAGACCACACAAATGACATAAATCATACGCATGTGCTGGAGACCACACAACTGACATAAGTCATACGCATGTGCTGGAGACCACACAGCTGACATAAATCATACACATGTGCTGGAGACCACACAACTGACATAAATCAAACGCATGTGCTGGAGACCACACAACTGACGTAAATCTTATTACTAACTTTACTTTATTTTATAAAATCACAACGATTTCGAAAGGAAACAAGGATTTAAAAAAGAAAATTAAAATGAAATGTTACAAGATCTGGCATGATGTTAGCCGGAGGTACCTCGCCGCTGGTGCCGGGTGCCGGCTGATGAGTGTGCAATGCGACATTCATCTGTGTCTATCATGTTCCTGACGGTAGAACACTGCTTACAACATTTGTTCGATGTACCTATCACATTATATAAACCGGTTACACTCATAAAATAAAAGGCGTGTGTGTAACACACGGTCTAAGTGGAACACCAAAGCGGTGTTAAGTGAGATCGAGATAAGTTGTAACTAACCCTCCGCTAGATGTCGCTGACTGACCTACATAGCGCCGTCGAGCCGCCTGCAAATGTTGTAAGCAAACTTTGGTTTCTAATGTATGAGAGTTGTATGAATTTTGTATTTTAATAGCACAAGCTTTTACGTAGTCACAAGTTATAGTAGTATAAGATGCGATGCACACATTTAGGCTTAATGGCACGCCGGAGTCGCACTAACTGCAAAGACGGCATACGAGTAGAAAACACTTCACTTTAGAGTAGAGAAGTAGTTTAGTAGATATTCGACTCCGAAGTACGAAACGCTTTCTAGTTCATCTTGTTGCACAGACGTTGCACTTGTGTAAGTGTGTTGTTAGAGCTCAAATATAATCGGAACACAACTTTGTATAAGGAATATTAATAATAGGAATGTAATTCTAGCAAAAATCGGAAGCTGATTCCGAAACTTCGAGAGCACAGCCTTAAATATATTTGGCGTCGCCGTTGGATACCTATTTTAGCTGTGCCGATACGCAGGGGCGAGCCATAGCCTGCGAACATGTAAAATAGATTCAGTTCGACTGGAGTATGCTCTACTAATATTATGGTGACGTTATGTAAGTATTTCCTATACTGCTGTCTTAAGTTTACTTATTTACATTACAATAAAACTGCTTTCTACTAAGTGGGGCCCGCACCACCGGGGAATTGCTGTTTATTCAAATAGTATCGGTCGTCTTGGCGTTCATTCAAAGGAGCCTACGTCCAGCAGCAGCAGTGTACCGATAATCGCTGATAGTGGTTATGATGATGGTGAATATCAGAGCGAAGTCATGGCTGATGCTGGATGTCCAAATACCCTATCCGAGGGACGGGTTAAACAAGCAGCAGAAGCCTTTTGATGACTACTAACGTTTTCTTCTATAAACAGAAAAGCTGGCATCGTTATGATTAGAATTGCAAAGGTCTATTAGTAGCATCCATGGGTTCTGGCATGGGGAGGTCGCGCCAACGGTCGTTCCCTCCTCTCACTCCTGCTCTCTCCAAGTTATGGACTCTCCCAAGAACAACGAAATGCGATACGTTAACTTATCATACTATTAGGCCGACCTTCTCTTCTCGTGACCTCGTGGTGATTTTGAACCATCTTGAACGTACATACTACGAGATATGTAAACAAACTGAAAATGTATTTATGTACTTTTATATATGTAACATTTAAACAAAATAGATAAATCATTGGTTTTAATATATAATTATATATTTCATTAACTTTCATTCATTTCGTGTATAAATTCAGTTCGACATTTTTAAGTAAAAGTGGAGCAAATTGTGCGCAGGTCTGATCTACGCCGGTCCTGGGGGCTACTTGTGTTATATCTGCCCGTCCAAGATACATGCCTCGCATAGGCACTCGTGTTACCGGCCGCGCGGCCGGGGGCCGGGGGGCCGCCCACCCCCACCGCCCTGCGTCATCTACTGCGGACCTAGGGTTAAATCAAACTACAATTTAAATATTTTAAATATTTTACTTTAAAATTAATTTAGTGTTTTCTCGTGTATTGTGTAGGCGCTGGGCGCTAGGCAGGTGTTACTTACTGTCAGTGTTCTGTTTTCCTATATTATTATATTTATTTTTTATATATCATAAACAATATAACCACGGCCGACATTTACTCAAAACCAAGTTTTTAAGTGGGTGGAAAAATCTGATGATGATGATAAAGAAAACATTTTTTTGTAGTAAAGTAGTCCACCAAATAATTTAATTGTTTAATTAATTATTGTATTTTACTAACATTACAAAAGCGACAGTTGTTATGTGTGTGTTCTTCCATGCAAAAAGCTAAAATGAAAATACTCTTTATTCCGAAAAAGTTCATTAGATTCAATTGGCAGACTTACGCGACACAGTTAAAACATCATCAGTAGCGAACAAGCATTGGGATCATTTGAATATGATTGCTTATTTAATTGCTCTGTCCCACCCAGTTCCCTGGAGGGCAGTCCGCACTCTCATACGGCTTATTGTCGGAACTTAGTAGCGCTCCCATAATAACACTACATTGTATTGAAAAACATAAAACCCCACGGAACAACAAATCTCAACCTTAAAATCCTTTAAGCCTTTCACACTGTAGCAAAACATTGCCCTCCTTCTGACGTAGTCGGGTAAAGATACATAAAGTTCAATAGTATGAGGGTGTTGTTATTATCTTCAAAAAGCTTTAGCGTTACTGACCAATAAAATCTATTGCATTCTTCCGGAGCTCAGGACATGTAGAGACTTCCACAGTTGGTGACGTGGCTGGTCTCAGCACTCTTAGCGCTATTAGTCCACATATTAAATTAACATAATAATTATAACTATCTTTCCAAAGGCTGGCAGCCCTGCGTGTCCGGCTCGCAGCCCTGAATCTGTAGAACAGAGCCGTGCGTGGCCTGGCCGTAAACAGCCCCTACGTATGTGGGGCGATGGACGTGCGCCCCCCCACAAAGGGGTGCGCCCCGCTTCCTTGTTCCTCCTTGTGCAAATTCCCCTGGCGATGGAAATGTGTTCTGTTACATTTTATACAATTTCTAGTTCAAAAACTTGTCAAGTGAAATTATTTCTTAAACACTATGGAAAAAGATTGGCTTGAGATGTTGCCTCAAGAAGATTTTCGGAATTGTAAATATTTACCACTGTTTTACGGAAAGTTGGCGCTTGGGCAAGATGGCATGTCTATATCCACAAAAATCCGCACAACAGCTAACATTATTCACAGATAATGAATGTCTCTATTCCTCAGAAATGTTTAGTCTAAAGTAATAATATTATGATAGAGTATTTTTATAATTACCAAGGGAATATATCATTCGTTTGGTTTTTCGTTTTGGGATCGGTTTGAGATGTAGATACCGTCTTGACGTTCATTTATATGTCTGATGCTGTACATGACGTGGAGCTGTGATGAAGATATCGTCCTCATCATCATCATTATCAGCCCTTATCGGTCCACCGCCGGACGCAGGCCCCTATCAATGAACGCCAAGACGACCGATCTCCTGCTACTCGCATTCATCCCGGAGCGGCTACTGCACGGAGATCGTCTTCCCATCTGGTGGACGGTCGACCAACACTTCGTTTTCCTAAATGCGGCCTCCACATTTCTCCTTGATGAAAATATATACATATATGTATGTACTTGCATATTATTAAATAATCTTAACACGAATTAATTGAAAATCCTCGCTGTGTGTCATCATTAGCATCTGCATTCCCGGATCCACGGTGAACTTATATTTTTACTTGTGCGCCTTTCAAAGAACATCAAGTCACAAAATGCCGGTCAAGCCCGGTCCGGTTCCAAGCGGAGTTACTTGAGCATGTTGGGAAACTCATATTTCTGTACGCGCACATTTCTTATGGTATGAACTTCGAGCACAAAGCATGTCTTAACAGTTTGTAATGTTTTTATCTTCAAATTCAATTATAAATTATGATACTTTTATTTAGAGTAACCTTTTAAAAAGAAATAAAAACACGTTGGCTCCTCTACTGACATACACATGCAGTCAATAATACTCTAACAACGGCAAAATGACCAAATTATTGAAGCAGCCCATTTTGCATCCAATCTATAAGAATGGAGATAAAAATTCAACAATTATAGACCTAAAGCAATACTCCCAGCTATGCCCAAAATACTCGAACGTTACACAGTTTGGTTTCCGGCCTGGCACATCAACGTCAGAAGCTGTACACGACTCAACTAACTGCTGTCACTAACTTAGACAACAGAAAAAAGGTTCTTGGCACATTCTTTGAACTCGCCAAGGCCTGCGACACGGTATATGTACCCATTCCAAGTAGGCAAGTGGAGTATTTAGGGATCAGAGGTCTCTTTTTCATCATTCTTTGAGTGAGCGTGTTCAGTGCGTTAAGCTAAACGAGTTCCAGTGCAGATAGAAGCCAGCTGCGGCTGTCCCCGGGGTAACGTAATTGGCCCAACTCTCTTTCCCATCCCATTAACGAACTGGGCAAGCTGACTCAATAACGGTAGCATTGTGAGCTTGGTCGATGACACAGCGCTGCTATTTAATGCCAACTCTTAGTCTGAGGTATATTCATGTGCTCAGTCGGGCTTCAATGATGTACCAAGGAGGCTGCAATATAACTAATTGACCTTTAACACAGATAAAACCATTTTCTGTGAAGAAGAACATCGAACGAGTGGCGACACTTCAGCTTTCATCTTGAGAGCTCATGTGTGCCCGGAACCACATGACTCACCCTGTACCTGCTCCAAACTCTACCCGAGTGACTGCGTGAAATATTTGGGAGTACTATTTGACAGTGCTCTTAGATTTCAACAACAAATTGACTCGCTCACCATTGGAACAAGAAAACTAATTTATGTATTTCAAATCCTTAAGAATGCAGCAGAGGCTAAATTAATGATTTCGATTTACTTTGCTCACGTGCAGTCCCAACTCAGTTACTGCATCTTGGGGTGATCCAAAAACGACCACAACACCACAAGATCAAGCAAAAAGAGCTATATTTAAAGTTTCTTCATCACTTCTGTATTGTCATCCAACAGAAATTCGCTATAGGCAGGCGAAAGTACTTACGGTTCGTCAAAACTTTGTGTTCAATACAATAGTAAAACAACACTCCCTACTCCTACCACATTACAACAGGGATAGGAAAAAGACAGTTCCACCCTGTGGAACGATACGATTCACATCCTGTACAGTAAAAATAATAAACAACTTACCATTTAAGTAGGTACTTGTGTGAAAAAAATGTATCCTCATATCTCCTAGAACGAAATAACGTACAGTTGAGCTCAAGCAATACACGCACGCAAACATATACACACCCTAGCTTGCTTTGTTTATTGTACACTTACTTTTTTATTTTCTACTTGTTTTTTGCTTAACGCAATATATGTACCGTACACAGAAGTATTGAAATGTAAGGAAAAGTATGTATCATGCTAATAAGTAATTCCTATAAATGTATCAGCAGCTAATGTGGAGATCTGCCGACCCGATGTACTGGCCCGCAGAGTCCAGCTTGGCCGCCAGTCTCCCACAATATAACCTCTACGTAATAAACAATGGTTCGGTACATTTAAGAAATATCAAATACTGTCTAATAACTATTATTTCAAATACTGTCTAATAACTATTATTCCAAATACTGATAACTATTATTTCAAATACTGTCTAATAACTATTATTTCAA
>JAFELO010001152.1:58917-84451 GCA_017140195.1 Eumaeus atala
CTGTCTAATAACTATTATTTCAAATACTGTCTAATAACTATTATTTCAAATACTGTCTAATAACTATTATTTCAAATACTGTCTAATAACTATTATTTCCACGTACCAAATGTAAACTGTATGGAATTTATTCTGCTTTCTACCAACGAAAGAGCAAGTCTCGGTGAAGATGTTAGTGTATAATCAGATAAATCCGGCCCCTGTGTATTGTTGTGCGAAGCCGGGGTGGATTGCTAGTACATTAAAATATTAATAATGTGCAGTCGATATCAAAAGTAGTTAAATAAAAGTAGCCTGTACATAACTATAATTAGATTAATAAACTTACGCGCAAACGAACACCAGATCAATATGATATGTTTCGTTCGATATTTAGTTTTTTTTCACATTACACTTCATTTACCCGACAGATGAGACATCACAGACACGAAGTACGTTCATGGAAGTATACGCACACTTCTTTCATTTAGACGCGAAATTATAAATCTGAAAGTGTTTTGAACGGCAGAATATTCTGTTATGGTATTTTCCAAGCAATAACATAACAATGTATCTTATTTCTACTTCGCAGGGAAAATGTTGTTTTCTGTGCTGACGGAAGTGCAGTCCAGCTTGACGGGCGGAGTGATGCATCCCGTTATATATTAGCTAAATAATCATATTTCTACCTTATCTATGAACTTAGGATTGTTAATTTCTTGTGGTTACTTTATTACAATAAAAATGCTCACATTCTATGAACGCATTCTGTATACGCATACACACAGTAGCCGCTCCGGGATGGATGCGAGTAGCAGGAGAGCGGTCGTCCTGGCGTTCATTGAGCGAGGCCCACGTCCAGCAGTGGACCGGTAAGGGCTGATAATGATGATGGTGATACACATAAGTCCCTACATGCTATGAGGTTTTTTTCTTGCTTTGTTTTTATATCTCCTACATATTAATAAGTGCTTTGTAATTTGTCTTAAAAAACAAGAACCTGCTAGTGTATAACAATGCAGTGAATGATTACTAAATAAATGTTTATTCTGTTCTAGTTTATGTAGTTTTTATATATATTTGGAATTAAAGTAACGTGTATTGTTAATCGTCAGAGAACAAACAATGTACTCGAGAGAGAAATTTACGAGCGATGGGCCCTTAATGTTCACCAGAGGAGACCACGAACTGCTGTCCGGTCCAGTGTCGGTGGCTAGGGATCAGCTCCTTCTGCGATTCACTGCATTGTTTCGTCGTGGACGTATAAAAATATACGACGATAAATGTCTTCATTCTTAATGAACGGAGTAAAGTCTCATAGTCAATTCAGATCCATATCCAGTGTGTCTAGGACGAATAATTTCTGATGAAGAGCACTTATTCTCATAGATACAGCCTACGTCTTCCAAATGTTCCCATCAAAATCGATACAGCACATCTGCCGTACAGAGGTCACAGAATACTTGTCATGTACAGAATTACTTAGATTTTAATTAAAACTGTTGTAATTTAGAAGCGGGGTGGTTTTGGCCACGTAGTAGGCAGCTCTGCATACTCCGGGTAGTTCAAATAGGGGGGTGGGCTGTGGGCCGACAGGTTAGTTCTCCGCTACAAATAAATTAATAATATCTACTCATCTATACACATAGCACGCATGTCCGTGCGTATACGGGTTGATGCAGGAAGCACGTTTTCAGGAAAGTTTCAAATAGAAATTATTTTAATCCCATAGCGGCTGTCAGCTTTCGAAAAAAACCCATGGAAACAGATAGGTATTTTATGCTATCTTGTTTCGTGCAATTTACGAGAACACGACAATTAGGCAGATATTACATTAAATGCTTCCTACATCATAAAAATCTATTAAGAATTTGACAATTTAGTGGAAATTGTTACTAGTTGGTGTCCAATAATAGTTACTACAAAACTGACAAACTGAAATTATATAATTTCAACTCGGTCACAACCAGATCTTAAAAGATAAAAAATAATTCAATCCTCTTTTCTTTGCTTGATATTTTACATTCTTCCACATTGACTGGAGAGGGAAAGTGAAATCACTTCCTACTCCTCCTATTTTCTTAGATGCGGGTGCCAGCATAGCTATAGCACGCTGGTCAGGCACCGTGTAATGGCTGCTGTAGCCTGTCTGTGGCACATGAGAAACAATGGTGGGAGTTAGTGTAGGTGAAAGTCGTGGTTAACCGGGGAGCTGTGTCCATCCACGTCGGGTATATTTAACAATTCCAATAGAAATGGCCAACATCGGCGTTAAGTGAGCAAGGTCGTGCTGGGATGATAAGCAGAGCACTGGCACTACCTCTCTCACTCATGGTCTAGGTGTTATGTATGTATGTACAACCGTGGCCAACATCTGTGGTTTTTTTTTTTTTCATTTTGAAATTTCCTTTTTCGTTTTCCTAAACATACTGTGTGGAAGCGAAGAGAAGAAGAAGCCCAATACAACTTCAGCGATTTGCTACGTGTACTCGTCTGGCGACGAGGTTAGGTTTGGGTTCGAAAGAGGGGCCCACCCTCTCTCTATCTCTCTCTCTCTCTCTCGCAGATGGGAGAGGTGTCTCCCGATGTGTGAGGGCGAAATTTCTACTAACGCTCACTGCCTCGGAGTACATGTTAATCTAATGGTCCGGAACGGTGCATCTGATTTGTTACCAATTGTGTCGAAATGCTGTCCCATCGGAATAGAGAAATGAGATTGTGCGTGTATTCTACGCACTCACTTGTGCACTATAATATATAAGTGGCCGACCGAAACTGGTTTTACATCTGAAACCAAATTTCGGAAACAATCTCAGTTTCAGCCGAAACCGAAACATTCTTATAATCCTGAAAGGGAAATGAAAAATAATATAACTATACTCTTGAAGTTTTCTATATACGTTTGACATGTGGAGTAAACTGGAAAATATGTGACGAGAGCGTTACAAAAAAGGATTGGACGAGGCGAACGAAAGTTGAGAGAGAAATATAAATTAGTGAACATAGAAAGGGAGAGAGAGAGCTATATTTGGCATATTATTGTAGAGGCAAGGGAAAAAGGTGCAACACACACTTTATTTCTCTCATAGCCGTTACGTTTCGTATACCTAATGAAGCACGCGGACGCGGCAAAATGTCGCTTGGAATTTCAACGACAGAACACAGCGCAAGAACTACCAAACGCAGTTTCGGTTTCGGTCATAGTTTCGGCAGGTTTGCCACCGAAAACGAAATTAAACCGAATCCCTTTTTTTCCTGAAACTCGATCGAAACTGAAATTTCGGCCGGACATTATAATATATATCGCGCAGTTGGCTAATATTGAAAGAGATGACCGCTGCAGACATTACATATTACTGCTACCCACTAAAAATCATGATTACTAAAATGCCTCCTTAGAAATGGTCATTGTATATGAAGAGGTAAACGCGGACACCCCGTATACAAGCGCTAGATGTAAAATTTGAACGGAACACAGAGCACACCTATTATGAGACGCACACGTACACACGCACGCACACTCGCGCTCGGACTTGCCCCGGGGTGGCACACTTGCGATCTCCCCAGCCTAAATTCTCTTATTAATTATATGTATCTCCGACGTGAGGATTTTAACATCACTGGCGTCTCTTATATTCACTAACAATACATGTGTATGGCGACAATGTCAGTATTGCTGATAAAGCGACGAAATCCACCCGCGTAATTTTTATTTTTTTATTGACATTGACGGTTTGTTTTGCAATTGTTAATTAGGTCAGCGTTAAGTAGCCGCCGTGCGCGTCTTATGTATCATCACAAACGCAAAAGAAAGTTTTGGTACAATACATTCCCGCATGTCTCTTTAGGACTTAGTTAAGGGAACTTTAAAGATAATCGGAAGGTAGTGACAGCATTCGAAATGTTTTTTGTAACTGTTTTTGGGTATTGCCGTTTGCAGATAGTAATTGCCCTTCTTACAAAATGACAGCGTGCGGACCTAAACAATTGCAAGAGAAACTTTTTGAACAATACATTGTCAGACAGCCGTTTAGGACATTGTTATAGGATGCAAAAAGATTATTGATGGATAATGGCAAAATCGAAATGTTATTTTTCTCATCATTCCATTCATTTCAAATAATAAAAATGGCCGGTTTTGCATATCATTTATTTAAAATTTTTTTAATATAGAATAGTGGGCAATCGAGAAATATGAGCCATTTTACGACTATCGACGCATCCACATAAGTACTATGCCGATGAGTTGTACTCCATCCACCCTCCCATCACCTGGGCCACCGGCTACTCACAAACCGCACGAAATGCGAAACCAACGATGTCACTTTACGGCGGTATCATGTGAGCGAGAGGTACCTTCCCGGTCGTGCCGGCCTAATTCGGCTGCAATAGAGCATGCCACTACCTCTTGATAATTGAATTTCATCTAAACTACAAAAACTTGTTAATAACTAAAAAAAAATTATATTTTACCTTCGCATTTACTCTATCATTTGGAAACTTACAGTAAGTACACGTCGAGCAGTACCGGCGCAGTTACGTTACACGTCGGTAACAATTTATTTTACTACTACTTTTTAATTTTATTTCAAAAAAGAATCTGAGAAGGACCTGGAGGGACAGAGGACCTGGAGGACACCCGTCTATCATAAAACTCTAAAGCTATTTAGTCCTAGGTCTCGTAGCGTCGAGGTTGTGATTTTTGATAAAACTGTCGGACCCTTTTTGGAATAATTCGAACGTAGTCACACGTCACAACACAGATGGTAACACGTCAGCATAACCTCTAAGCTGATGTTCATGGGCGTCAATAGTCACCAGAAGGTTTTAGCCTGCTGGTTTTTCCGCTTCGTTCTATACAAAAATATATGTATACTTAACGCACTGGTGGGCGGAGGCCGTTAAGACTAAGGGCCGCACCAATATTTCCCGGGAAACGTCACCAAGTATCGAAACCAAATTGTCTTTATTGGCAAAAATGTCGGAATGGTGCTGACAAAATTTTGCCCAATTTAACCCCAAAGAGACATAACTTTGCGCGTTTAACCCAAAAAAAACCCTTCTCCGTACCTCCTCGCTTCGAAAATACCTCCCTAATGGCCACAGCTAGTATCGGGATTCTTGGAGTCGACATATCAACGCAACGTCCAATTCCGCGGTCACTTGGAGGCGAAGACTAAATTAGCCTCCAAGAAGCTGGTTGTGCTCAATAGGGCGACGCAGTACTTCACGCCACATCCTCGGCTGCAATTATGCAAGGCGCGGGTCCGGCCGCATAGGGAGTACTGCTCTCTCCTTTGGGCTGGTGCCCGCAACTATCAACTCGCCCCATTTGACCGTATTCAACATAGAGTTACCGTGCAGCTTGATCCCTTGGCATCACAAAGAGATGTTGGCTCGCTGTGCATCTTCCACCGCATCTACAAGGGGGAGTGTTCCGAGGAGTTATACGGATTAATACCAGCAGCGGAATTCCACTCTCGGACATCACGGCAGGACTCTTGATTTCCACCGTCACCACCTTGATGTACCAAAGTCCACAACTGTGCGTTTCAAGCGCAATTTCCTACCGCGCACAACTTCAATGTGGAACCAGCTGCCAGCGTCGGTATTTCCGAACCCATACGATACGGGGTTCTTTAACAGCTTAGTCCCATCTTAAAGGAAGGCAATGTGCCCGCATAACCTCGGGTCATGCGGATGTATAGATATCCAGGTGCAGGTGGTAGGTAACTACCGCCGCTCATGGGGGCGGCGGTAGTTACCTACCACCTGCTCGTTTTCCCCTTATCCTATAGAAAATGTAATGAATAACAATTAAATTTAAAAAATGGCCATTCTGCATGACAGCCCAATTGGGCCAGGGTAACCGACCGACCGGGAAGTTATCCCTCGCTCACATGATACCGCCTTAATAGTTAAAACTTTGCCGACGCGTTTCTTAGTAGGTGGCCCAATGAGGTGGAGGTGAGCATTTCAGAAAGGAGGCTTAATTATATGGGTATCGGTAGTCACCTAATGGCTCCAAGCGCTGTTTGTCCTTTAGTGTTATAAAAAATACAATTACCTACGAATTCGAGCTCACGACAGCCTGACCAGATGCTATCGCTGCGCGCCCACGTGCAGCAGGGGTATTTGTAAGGTCCAGCGCGCTTCCCACCTCCTCTACTTGACGCTGGGCTTCTTGAACTTATTAAACATCTTCAAAATACAATTCTACGGACCCCCGTCAAAGAATATATTAGTTAGGAATGTATTCCTTGACGGGGGTTAATTAGTTTGGAAAACTAAACAAGCTTTATTTAATATCTACGATAGTCGACAATGAAAGGCGATCAGTTGAAACCTGCTGCACATGCATGTGGCTGGACATCACTTTTAGAAATCCTAAGCTTAAACAACCTTTTAAATAGCTCCAGCGGTAAAAGTATTATACAACTTGTAGCGCAGCGCTTGAAGCACGACGTCCGAATTACAGCGCTTGATGCACAGCGCTTGGTCAAATATGAAGCAAATGTTGAAAGCGCACTCGTGTCGATGCGGCTGAAAAGAGTGTCGCCATTTTTGCAGTCTAAATGAAGAAATTTTCGTGAATATTTAAAGGGCGCAAAAAGCTCTGTCAGCGACGGACAGACCTGCGACGCGTTTGATTGAAAAGGGTTGGCGTTAAAAATTCAATACATCACTAAACTCCGGCGCCGCGGTCCCAACTGTTGCACACGTCACACATCCTACGTCACACATCCTAATTTGTGTTGTGTGCTCCTCTATACAAGGCGAAGCGCGTTGGTATACTTGCTCGGGTTTGTTCAAACCAATTCGGTTTTCACATGTTTATGTCTATTAACACCGACTTCGTCTCTGCCACGATATTCAGGAAAAAAATCGGTAATATCTACAACTTCATGCATTTCCCCCGTGTCCATATTGTGTGTGTGTGTTTGGGTACATGTATGTATAATAAATAAATATAATCATAAAGATTACCCGTATTCACTTTTTCGTGGACTCGCAAAATGTATCTAGCCGAATTAATTAACTTACACCCACATGTAATGCTAAGAAACTCTTTTTAAAACAGGGGACTGTGTCGCGAACGGCCGTCAGTTAACAGATCCTATCCAAGTTGTGTACAATCACACAGACGTACTAACATCACTCAAAAGTGGTCGGACAGAGACTTATAGGACCTCAATATGTAGGGATCAGCCGAAAACTACAATTTGTAGAATGGAACGGAATACAGAATAAAAACACTTTGACACCACTATGGGAATCGGTGGCAGTCAAAAAACTAAATTCAGGGAAGTGATGTTAACGTGCGTTGTTGTTGTTGTCACTATTTCTATTTTGACAAACAGATTTACCACTTTTTACTTGTTGTCAAATCTTATTATTTTTAAATCATATTTTAATAAAATAAAAATATTAAATATCTTCAATTTATAAAAATGATCTTAATTAATAATAATAATAATAATGTGTCCGACGGTGGAAGAGGCTGATCATGCTCATTAGTGGCTTTGAACATTTTAGGTTCGTACAGTTCGGCCACTTATTGTTATGCCTTATGGCGTTTTAGAACAAGACAAACCAAAATGAGTCCTACCCAACCAGAGCTAGGGTCGTTTATTACAAAACCGTCGTCGGTTTTTTCTTCCCTGTTCCATGAACACAATGATATAGACTATAAATCTCGCGTGTGCCATTATGCGCCCTGAAACAGGAGAAACGTTCAATTCCTTTGTTGTACGTTTAAATAGTTTTCATTATTGATCACAGCACGTCACAAGAAGCAGGTGTCTACCACTTGCTCCAACATGAGACGTCTCTTGCAGTCTGCAAGAGATGTCTCAGCGTTTGGGTTGGGTACACCGGTTGCTATTAAGTATCACGTAATTAATTATTAGATACATAACTCGTGACGGCCATAAGGATGTTTCACATTAAGTACTGCTAACGCGGAAAGTGAAGACGCGTTTCCTGAGGTTTGTGAGATGGGGTGTGAGAGAGCACCAGGGGAAGCGCAGTTCTCGGTTATGTGAATGTTGAAAGGGGCTATCCCTTCTGTTGAGGTTCTCGTGGTGTAGCGATAAGCATGTTCAATCACAGACATGAGGTTCTGGGTTCGACTTCCGGGGTCAAGCCGATCCCCTTGTCGTGGAGGGCACATTATTGCGTCAGTCCTTTGCCTGATTTCTCTTCGGTTGTGTCGGACTGCCGTCCCTTCGGAATACTACGATACTGATACTCTAAAAAACGAAATGTTTATGTGAACACTTTGTTGCGCAAAGGGCAAGTGTCCCGGGGCCCTAGAATCATGGAATTAACCGAGATGAGAGATAGTCTCATGCAGGTAAATGGGAAAATAGGAAAAAACCATCGCAAACTTATATTTACGCTACATCTAACATGATACCACGTAAAACCAGGGTTCTGGTATCCCCTAGTAGGTGATACCTAAACTTGTAAACTGTGTGGTTACCTTTTTGGGGGTTTTTCTCACGCTGTTATGCATTTTCCTTAGCTTATTTGGCCTAAGTCTATTTATGTTAAAGGTTATCCAAATAAATTTTAAAGTTAAATATTTTCTTTCTATTAGTATTTCCTTTTAATGTATTATTTCCGTCTTAATTTCTTACGTATTTTCTTCTTGTATTTGTTTGGTGATTCCATGTTGATATTGTGTATCTTAGAACAAGTAACTATTGCTGTAATGAAATGTGTAAACATTTCATTACAACAATAGTTACTTGTGTCCTATTTAACAAATAGTTACTTGTGTCCTATTTTTTTCCTGAGTTAAGTTTTATTGAACTGCATTCTATATTTGCACTTTGTTTCGTACAAAGTGAGAGCATACGGGCAAATGTTAGTCGGTCAACTTTTACATGTTCCTAAACGGAACCTTCCCATGGGTAACGAACACTCGACGTGCGAGTGAGACTCGCATTTGCACGGTGACCTGACGCGTAATAAATTCCCGTTACACGAGTGCGTAGAATAGTTTGCAAGCGTATTGCGATTATCGTGGATTTCTATCGGTTATTTCAAAATTATAGTGTAACTTAACTATTAACATGTCTTTCTGCATGAAGTAGTAGTACTCACAAAACTACAGACTAATCCAGAGGGAACATTAGACTAAGAATATGTTGTAGCTTTACTGTTATGCCAGCTCTGGTGCACGACTTCGTACTTGGTCAGTGTTGAAGTACGCTCATATTTCGGGTCCTAAGCGATGTCTAAGTAAGAAGCTTTATTTCGTGTATATAATGTCACTTCTATTGCTCTAACTACGCATATATACACGCGACACCTATATACTAGACGCCTACTAATATTGTAATTGCGCAAGTTTGTATGTACATTTGTTATTCCTTCACAGATTGGTCCGTGAAGAAAAACTATTTAACGAATTTAGATGAAATTTGTCATAGATATGCCTATATAGGTATATAAAAATATTTTTTTAGTCTTACCATAGATATTGTAACAAAGAAAAAATATTTTTTTTATTGCAAATACCATTTATTACTTTTACAGTGTGTTAGTTTAAAACACAAATCTAAATATAAAAACTTTTATATTTTTAATAAAATTGGTGTAATTTTTGTCTCATTGATCATTGGACCAGCTGAAATCCAGCGGATTAAGGTATGGACTAGACAAAGACCAGTCCTAAGCTTTGATGAAGTCCGAGACGTTCGCTGCGAACGAAGACTGCGTGGAACGAGCTTTATGACCCTGGGATTGGGCAGCTTCCTTAGAGTTTCCTTAGAGCTTTGAACATAAATACAGTCATTTTGTTTGTTAAAGTGTTGCACACTTGCAAAAATTTTCGCATCCGTAAGCAAATGTTTTCTGTGACCTACCTTTGCGAACCGCTTCAGTAGTTGTTTCGATTTTACCACCCTGTACATCTTTAATGTATCAGTTAGAAAATGACCATTGCTTGTCTTATAGGCTGCAAGTGCTAAGAAGTTATTTCTTAAAATACGCGGCAGGGTGCAAGGTGCTTTCATTTCGAGATAAAATCTATTGCTTTCGGACAGGATTTCTTCGAGTTTTTTCCCTTAGTGTTTTGATCACCCTTTCCATACGAACATTACGTGGCCGGCCAGATGTTTGCCTGTCACTAATAGAGAAAGTCTCATTATACCTATTAACACACCACCACGGGTACACAAACATTTGACTAATACCAAGTGTATGGAGATTTATAAAAATTGCATTTGCAGTATGGAGCATACTTTGCGTAATGCAATCGCAGTGATTCTGTTCACTTTATCACCCCACTCCATTTTTATATCGCAGAATATTGTACTATTTATTGACGCAAAAATGAGAAAACACAATGAACAATCGTACAAAATTGTCAGACACCAAATTCAAATGTAACATATTTTGTTTTTCATTGTAACAGTATAACAGAACGGTCCAAGTATATTACAATCTGCAATAACACAATATTGTTTATCTCAAAAGAATAAGTATTCACTTGGGCTAGATCACTGACGGCTAAATCCGTGGGGCAGAGCTAGTACTTTCTAACTTTGATGTTTATTACAAGATTCATTAGAGTTATATTTTACATAAAATGTTTTCTTTTCATTTTAATTCTTTTGAATGACTCTTTTACATGCCATAAATCAGTTAATATTGTATATTAATCTACAATAATACCTACTTATTGTGATACAAATCATTCAAACAAATTATCGTTTTAATAACGAAATTTAAATATTTATAAATAAATAATTATTTAAAAAACATATTATAGGGATTAGGTTGTGCCCGTTTCATCTATTGACAGTCAAATGTGCGTAGTCAGTCTCACATTAAAAGAAGTCTGACTCAAAACCGAACTTGGTCTATCCACGTATTTACCTAGTTTCTAAAAAAACTGTTCAACTTATTACGCGTAATAGCTATATCTATTGTTGTAAAACATGTTAATGTGTGTCCCGTATTCTCGGAGAATTTTTTCAGAGCCTTCATCGTCGTAAGCATTTAATGCTCATTATCTCCAACTATTTATTAGATCGCCACTAATTACTGTTGGATAGGTATGCTGTAGGAGATCGTTCGAATCCATTGACTGCTCTAAATTATGCGTAAAACGTCCATTTCGCGTCCACCCCTCTTCCCTCTTATCGCTTGGACAGGGAGCCTCGGGCGGGGGATGCCGGACTAGGGCAAATTGGGGAGTTTACAACCCCCTAAGTAAGGGTGGTCCGAAGTCCTCCTCACCCTTTAGCTACCCTGAAGTTCCATTTCTCACACCTATAAATTCGGCACACACACCCCGGCGGCGGGCGGCGCGGGGTGGTGGCGCACCAATCCTTTCCCTGTGTCACATTTGCCAGGCCACTGGTGACCTCCACTACAAATTAATATTCACAAACGTTTCCGTTTTGATCGTTAATCATTCTGTCTCTGCTAGTGATCTGAGGTCACTATTTTCGGTTAGAGCGGCGTTAGGCGCCCGTACACCCGTATGCATAAGTTGTGCTAAAATTCATATCCAAAAGTCCGGCGGAATATATTTTATAGGTACTCCGCACTGTGATTGAAGTCGGTACATTTTATTTCCTTTCGATATTTTCAATTTGCGAGTTTGCTGATTTTCCTATGACTCTTTCATATTATTATACGTATGTAACAAAATGTGACATGTGAGACAATAGCAACTTTACGTCCCGCGAGACTACGTCAGACGAGACAGTACAAATAATACAATATGACACAAAATATGGTAAGAATTTCTTACCATTTTAGCTTATCTTGTTTGAATACGATAAGTAATTTTAATAAAATAAAGATTTTTATCGTATTCTAATTTTTGGATGTTAGGCTGGGAGAACCGAAAACACTCGTTTCACTCTACCTGTCCCATAAGATAACTTGGCCATAGTTTATCAAAAAGCACCCAATGCATATATACGGTGCTTTTTGATACACATACTTAAACGAAAACTTATTTAGATTATTTCAATAAAACTACTTTTACGGATTTTATCGCGGTTTATTAAATTATTTATGTAGCCCGACGTTTCCGAAGCTTTACAGCAACCATGGTCACGGGTGGACTAATGAACTGCGATAAAATCTGTAAAAATAGTTTTATTTTAATGTCTAACATTCGCGTAAACTTAAGACATCAATTGTTTAGATTATTTTAAAATGTGTGGTTATTGAACTTAGCAAGTGCTGGGGGCCGTCTATTGACATCACCCACGCGGTCCGACAGATGGCGCTTGCTTTTTGAAACAGTTGGGTAGTTATTCCCCTCCTCCTATGATGCATGACGCTAAGTCTTCCTTTGTGTGGACGTTTGCTGCAAGCCGTTTCATTTTATTACATCAGTATTATAATTTTTCAATGTTCCAGCCTCCTAGTCATTTAGATGTTCATCACTTATCACGCCAACAAACATCTTCCTTGGGTTATGCAGACTCATCGCTATCGCACATCGGTGAAGAGACAGATGTTCTGCTCTCCAAAGCAGGGACGTGTAACTACCACCGAGTTCCTCATTCCAGAATATAATTTCCAACTGATACGTTCCTATAACACACTTTGTCTCTACCGGAAGTCGAACCCGGGACCTCGTGATGTCCGGCTGAACACGGTCGACACATTAACAAAGTATCTAATGACAGAAAGATTATAACAGCATAAGTATTAGCCGCATAAATTTGTATGGTTTTTTCCGGACCTGAACTTATGCTGTGGAAGCGAGGGGAGGCCCTACAGCTTCATCGGAATACAATAAGTGCTCTTCTGATGACGAGACTGGGTTTGAGGTTGTAAGAGGGACTGACCCACCTCTCTCCCGCTGATGGGAGAGATGCATCCCGATATGAGCGTTTGAAACAACGAATTTAATAATTATTATCATGGTCAGAGGGAGTTTGCATGGCCTGTCGATAACATCTCTTCGAGAATCGCACTGAAATTAGGAGGGCATAGTACATAAACAACCGGAGAGGTACATAGTACATAGGTAAGTGTAGCTTGTACCGCCGCCTCTCT
This sequence comes from Eumaeus atala, assembly GCA_017140195.1. Lineage (NCBI taxonomy): Eukaryota > Metazoa > Arthropoda > Insecta > Lepidoptera > Lycaenidae > Eumaeus > Eumaeus atala. Next base: position 71,935 of record JAFELO010001152.1, read on the forward strand.
TGTGGCTCGTGTGTTGTGTGTGCCGGCCTCTCTGGTGGGGAGGGCTTACCTTCTGCATTACTGACTCTGGTGGTGTGATGCATATGGTAGTCGCCAAGCGGCTCCGACTGTTTTCTTGTCTATAAGACATACACATTTGGTAGAAATCTTAAAACACTGTGTACCTTCATTAGTGCTAACCAAAAAAATTACGCTTTAATTGTTAAGCGAGATACATTGCAAACTTATGAAAGTTCTAAAAAAATAATTAAATTAAGTGTTAACAATTAAGTAGAACACAATTACTTAACAATCATATAACAATTAGGAAATTAAATTATCTTAAACGCAACAGATTGTGCACAACGTGATGCGTGATGCTCACTAAAGCACCGGCTACATTTTACGTAGTTTTTTCTTAATTTAAAACAGCGGTTCTCAAAATTGTGTCAATATTCTTTAAAGTAAACGGGAAACGAACAATCGGCGCTTTAGGCACAGAAGATGGATGCATATTACATATGGTGTGACAGCTGACAAGGACATCGGCACTTAAACATCCTCACCACCCGACGATAATGGTACTGATACCTATATATATATTATTTTGTACTAGCTGACACGACAAACGTTATTTTGCAGGTTAGGTGTACGTAAAAATATGTAAAGCCGTTTCGGAGGAGTAAGGTGACTAACATTGTGACTCGAGATTTTTATATTTATATAAGATTTGTCCAATAAAATGACACGAATTGTTATTGTAATGTAATAATGTACTTAAGCACAGAGAAACATTTGAGATAACTTAACAACCATATACTCGTAATATAAACGTTGCGGAGATATTCATATTATGTAACGAAAATGTAAAACGTTTAAATTTTATACAAGGAGCTTGTCTTATAAGGAATTAAGTATAAAACAAGAGTGAAAGATAAATTTCATAATACATAATTTTTGAAACTTTGAGAAACGTCCCTAAAAAATTGGAGTGGCGCCTAAAGGGCGCCCGCAGGTACTTACGCCGAACTCACGTGGACACGGGCTTATTTAATCTAAAAAGAACCTTATTATTAACCTGGCATGGTACACCATAAGATATTACAATAATTATCTTTGCTGTATAAATCTATTTTTTTCTAGCTGATCAACTTCTGCGTGACAGCATCCAAATTATTTTTGCACTTTACATTTCTTTGTGTTTGTCTCCTGTGAGATTTTAGTTTTTTTCTCGTATCGCGTGCATCTATCTGTCAACCTGTAGGTTTTGCACAGCAACGTCACCTTACCCCCGGATACGTTTTCGTCTAAAGTTTTCACCGTGTTCGTTAAAAAATATTTATTTTTTGCCTCTTTGCCTTTGTCGCCGAGCGTGTCACTGGGAGTGTACTGTTTGTTGTTTTCTTGGTAATCGGATGTCGTGGAGCCGCCGCTGTAATTACAAACAACATCGACTCGTATCACTTGGACAGTTTCTGGGCTTTCAGTTGTCGTGACCGTCAAACTGCTCCTCGCGCCGCACTTGTGAAACGCCACCTCAGTGTTCGTATGTTCGTCGATATCATTGCCCTGGTCCACTTTCATTTTGTTTTGAGACTTTTTGACTTTTAACTCTCTTTTTGACTGCCTATATTCAGTTATATCTACTTGGACACTCTTGTTTTCCTTTTTACCCAAACAAAGTATGTTTGAGTCTCTAGATGAGCTACTCGATAGGGAGCTGTGGAAGTATCTAGTGTAGTCGACGTAGCACGTGAGATCCGATGGCTCGTCTGTGTCAAGATCCACGTCGTCTACTGTTTCCTTAACAAACATGCGATGTCTCTGACCCTGCACACAGTTTTTGTATTTGAAACAGGTCCGTGGTCTCTTCCTCTGTTGTGAGTTGCCCTGGAACTGTAGGTTTTGTACGGAGAGATATAAGTCTGGTGTTTCGTGTTCAGTTTGGATATTGTCATGAAGGTCATGCTGTTCGTTTTCGTTGTAATACCTGAAATATAATTTCATATTCAGCAGATATTATTTTCATTAATTAGCTAAGCTAGATTTTAAGAATAATTTACAAGATGGGGTAGAAATCAGGTGTAAACCGGCGGTGCGGTGCACCTCGCGCTCGCTAAGAGCATACGTCTGATTGTTATCTATAAATGGTATAATCTTAACAAAAGTTTGGGGAAATGCAGTTTATTTTAGCACTTGATCAATAGGTACATAAGGCATTTTATTATAAACATCGTGATAACTTTATGTAATTCTGTTCTAGTATAATAATATAACCGACTAGTAGCCGGGATTCAGAATAGTTGGGGTTATTTGTGGGACCCTATCAAATAACATGGGACGTATGTAATGAGATTATGATACGTTGAGATTTCAATCCTTTACCTAATACACCGAAAGACCTAACATGTGTTAGGTAATGGATACGAGGCATATATTTCGACGTATCTTTAAAAAAGATATTATATCCATTTGATTCAAAAAGATGTTGCAATGATGTGATATTGTATGTGAGATATCATAGTTTCTTCATTTTTGTCTGGTAGGAATGTATAAAGACCTCACATTTTTAAACTCGATTTTAAAACAAATTAGGAACACTCGTAAGAATCAATGAACTCTTTCTCATTTCGTGTTGTGCCCAGCTGGGTAAGTAACCACCCACTTACTTGTCCAGGACATCGAACCATCTTGGGCCGTCTTCTCGGCCAGGGTTCACCAGGCGCTTCTGACAGTACCTGCTCGGTCTCTCATCAGGAACCTTTGGTTTCCTCGACCTCTCTTGCAAGTGTAGTTTTGCGCATTGCATTTTTGGAGATCTGAAAGAAATTTGTTAAGTAACCGTTATACCCACACAGTCTGCTAAATTTTAAATTTACTGCCGCATGTCGTATTATACTCGGACGTAGTGTCAGTTCCAGAAGTGCTATGTTGGCGTGTCGGAATATGTTCGTAGCACGTAGCATCGCCAAGGTGGTTTCATAAAACCATACCATTAGTTGAGCCAGCACTGACGCGAGGCATGGCGCATTGCCGAACTGCACCACCACGTGCTTCTGCTCTTATCCGTGCTACCAATGTTGAGGGTTCCACTATCGTGCCTCGAGCGTTAGTTGAGAGTCGAGGTCGACAGAGAAGTTTCAACGAATGCTGTAAGAGCTCAACGTCCTGTTAGTATGACAAACGTTCCCACTGTCTGTCCCTATATATTGGTTGCTCTTACTCGCAAAAAGTATTCTGTGGGCTTGGATGGAGCTTTGATTTAAATTATAATCTGAAATTTCATAAAAATAATTCAATGACTAATGTTTTAACAATTTATAGCTTTTTACACTAGCTCAGCACAGCCAGTTTCAATTAAGTACCAAATTGTGTGCAGTCATAACAGTATCAATGATATCTGTAATATCAGGCTCCCATTGCCAGGACTTATACCTTCAGACGAGTAGGTACAGCAGAGCTTTCGCGTTTTGTACATTGTGCAAAAGTATGGTCCAACCGTTAAGAAGTGGGTATGGGATGACAACCCTTCTTCTCGTTTACCCCACGGTTAAAAAATAATTGCATATGTTCTCTGTTATTTCACACCGAAAATTTAACTTAAAATTAATGTTTTATAATATTTTGCGAAGGAAGTGGATCAGTAAAGTATAGACAACATTGTGACACGAGTTTCTGAACCAGAAACTCGCAATTGATTCCGAAATAGACGCCGCAGTTAAAATTGGCGTGATGGACCCAAGTCAAAGTAATGGGGTCTAGGCACGAATTACAAATTTCAATTTATGCTAATCATATTACAAACGGCCGACTAGTTCGTTAACTATACAACCGTTTCTGCGAGCGAACCTGAAACGACAGATAGTTTCATATACCTACTTTAGTAGAGTTATGATATGAAGAGAGTGATATGTGGCACTCCGTCCTCTCTGTACTGCCCATCAGGGAGGTGGCGTGAAGGTGTGTTGTTGTCTTTCCTAATGAATAGGAAGAATATTTATTGGTTTTGATGGTGGTTCTTTGGAAATTTATTAAAATGTTTCTTTATTTTTGTAAACTTCATTTTGTTCAATAGTTGTAAATTCTAGGCTGGTTGAGGGCAGAAGGCTTACATAAGACCTGACAATTTATTGCATAACTCTTTTAGTAAACAGGTAGATTACAATCTGGAATAACATTATTATCATGTAGCCTTTTGAGTTGTTGGGCAAAGGCCTCCCCCATTCTTTCCACATTATTCTTTCCAGGGCTTCATCGCGCCAACCACGCATGCATCCAAGTTCCTGCACTCGTGCAGGCATTCTTGTATGGTCTGATAATGACAGATAACCTCGTTAAAAATCCACAAAAAAAAACACAAACATTCAAATGTTTGAGAAGGCAGAATCGTGACTACGTCGTACAGTGAGTAACTGCGGCTCAGCTGCGGCCTCGTGTCGTTTATGTGTGCATTCAAAATAGTTCCATCATTTCATTAATTAATAAAAAATCCGACAGTAAAATTATGTGTGCTTTTAGAGGAATATTTTGCTAATATTGAACCGGTTTCTATTTAAATTGTATTTAAAAAAGTGTAACTTTGGGCTATTTATTCATATGACAAAGTTAAGAATTCTAATTTTAAAGTTTCCAAGTAATTACAGATTTTCATTTCTTATTATTTTTATTATTTGCCCTCATTGATTGCACATTTTATTCTTTGTAATAAATATGTACAATATTGTTTTATATTAACCCATAAAAAACACAAACTAAAATTAAGCGGTAGTGAGGAAAACAGTATCTAAGTATTTTAGAAATTTCTTTGGAGTTATGATTGTAAAAATTTATAAACAAATTAGAGATTATAAGTTGTCGATGTGATTATCAGTTAACATTGCAATATAATTAGTTAATACTTCGTCTGAGGACTATATCATCTTGTCACATTCGTATGCCTCATTACTGCTATCAACCGAATATTATTGCACTGACGGTTCATCATGAATAAGCTTCATTATCCTTGAATGTTTTTGAGCTATTCTTCTTTGTATATAACCACAAACAAGTCGCCACCAAACAGAGCAGAGTCAGAATAAGCTTATTCAGTGTAAACATATAGAAGAAAAATAATCAATATAAAATATTTAATCGCGTCGTATGCCTGCCTGGTGCAAAAAAGCCTGAGCATAGAAATTACAATTTTTCTAACTGTCGTTTGCAAATTATAGTATAGTTATATAATTATGTTTCCGAGAAAATGCTTTTTATTGAAATTTTAAATTTTGGTGTACATAGTAAATACATGGTTAAAATGTAAAATACATGGGTGGTATTATTCATAAGTTTATATTAATTTAGTAGAGTCGTAGGTTTTTACAGTGACATTAAATTTTGTAATTATGTTGTAATCAGTGACCATAGTATAATAGCATACCTGAATATCAGAAACTAATTTCATAATTTTCTTCACGAAATTTTCGACAAGGTTCGACGTTAAACTTATCCGTGAATCATGTTTCTGAAAAAATTCATTGCACTTCTAGGGTTCCTATGGGAATTTCTTGATAATTGCAGTAACTTCAAAAGTAGAACTCGTTCTCTAGAGTGTAACAGCTATTGTAATTTTCATGCACATCACCAATATCACACCCGGTTCGTTGCCGTTAGTATATTAATATGACCTTAGTTGAGATCGGAGTGCCAAAAATAATCACAATAGGGTAACGCTCACAAAACATTCCAGTCAATCTCTGCGGGAAAAGAGGGGGGTCTGTCCCCCTATCGTCTCCCTAAACATGAAGACACAAAAGTCTTCGCTAGTCCGAAGAAAGGTCGAGGCGGGAGCAACAGCGCCGCCATCCTGTAGTGGGTCCATTCGAAAAAAAAGAGATCGGAGTGCCACCGGCCGCGGTCGTGTCCGCCCAATTCGGCGGCATTGCGTTAATAGCACTGCCTCGTTCTGTCATGTCATGAGTAGAATTATAACAGTAAATAATGATGTTGGTAACCACCTTCATCAGTCCGTGTCGGCTCGGCGGGCTACTGACCCCCTGGTACTCGGGTGGACCCCCTACTGTATGCTCACAGACTTACTGCGATAAGCTACGTCCTCGTATAAAGTGACTGTCTTAGTGGCTAAAGTTTAATTCGTTGTTTCAACATACAATTTGTTAGTTTATAATGTGCAGAACAAGTATAGTACGGTAGAAAGTAAGTACAGTTAAAACCAATAGTATCCTGGATTAATCTCAACCCAAGGATGGTCCCACAAGTTTTCGTAGCATGCGTTTAGCAACTGCACCAGTAGATAGGTTTATAACTTTAGACGCTACTTGAATTTCGTTTCGTCGAACTTCAGGCGATTTATAACTCGCTGAACAGAACCGAACTTTAATGCAGTTTCTAACACATAATTATACACAAACTGCAGTTTCTATGCATTGTCTAAATTCTGTCAAGTCAAAACTACTAACATCCTATTATCTCTTTCACACCCCGTCTCCCGGTATACCAGCGAATGAGACAGTTGTATTTCGGTTTATAATGGAATATATTCAACAGGATGGTGTATTTGATCTAGCAACTTAGCGGGCCACATGTTCTTGGGAATGGCTTCGCTAGATGCAAAAAATGTTTCCTTGTGTGTACGTAAACGGATCGGACGATATTGATACTTTACATTCCATTTGACCTACATTCGGATTTCGGAACTGGGATTTTGTTATATTTCTATATTAAGATGATACTCGTATTGGATTGCCCAAAATATAATTTTGGAAATTAACTCCTTTTATATTATTTTTGTAGAGTATTATGAAAATCGCAACCTCATAAAATGTTTTTTTTTATAACAAATAACATAATTCTATTTTGAGTGGGAAGGGAGAAAGTTGGGAATGCCATACATCATGATCCTTATATATCTGCCTTGCCTCTTCCATATTCATTAACTTCTCCATACAGACACGCCGGTTGCGAAGACTCCTGACACCACCATCGGACAGTAACCGATCAGTCCGGTCATGGTATGCGAGTCTCGATATTCCTCATTACCTATATCCTTACACATTCGCATCGGACATCTGCTTTAAGGAAATATTTTTATTCAAAATAGAATTACAAAATTACTAATGTTAGCAGATATCCATATAGACACAGGGCGGAAAGTTGCTGTGGAAAGTGGTGCACTTGAGGAACAATATATGTTGACCACGTGTCGTGTTAGCACCCATTACTTAACCCGAGGTATATTTTTAGCAACATATACATGATTATTATCATTATCGCCCATGAAAAAAAATCTTGAACGATGTTAATCATGGTTTATTTAACCTATTAAAATGAATCAGAAATAAAAAAGAACTTTCATTTTGCGTTCACTTTGTAATGGCCTAAATAAGGAACCTCTTGGTGTGGTATCACTAAGGTGCCATCGCTATTATTATTATTATCGATTTCTCTACGCTTTGATAGCAAAATAAAATCGTACAAAATGCTTGGTCGTGACACAGCGAATGTTGGTTAGCTTTGTATAATTACTGGCACAAAATAAAAATACGTTCCGTCGTGTTCGTCCTCCTGTGTCCTAAATGACAAAGTGTCACGCTATCTCAAATCAATCTCATTTTGAAACGTCAAACTTCTTTCAAGCCTCAGAACCTACATATATATTTCATACAAGTCGTCCAATTAAATATAGATTAGTAGGTAACTGTGAACAGTAGCATTAGTTAAGTTTTAAGTTATAAGACTAAGCTATATGAGGAAAACAAAACACTTAGTAGTTTATTTCCAAATAACTACATAAATATAACACTATCTAAATATCATGTAGTTATTACAATATAATACCTAATGGGCATATAAAAATGTTTATCGTACATTCGCCTGTTTCATCGGCACAACCTTTAATTGTGCGATTGCTTAAGGCCGCCATCAAAATACTTCGTCGATTACCCTGGAGGTGAGCAATGATAAGCCCCAAAAGTATTGGATCGCAGTACAATTGCACACAAATTTGAAATAATAGGACCAGCTGCTACACGCCTAGACGAGCACACAAGCAAATGGATGCACCACACATGCACATCTTCGGATAACAAAAAAATGCATTATTATTATTATCAGGGAACAAGGACATCTTTGTGTTTCTTCAACCTAATTTATAACTTAAAACTAGTTGGCTCGGTTTAAAATCGAATAACGGAAATTTAAAGACGATTAACTTAGATTTTATCCTAGAGACATTTCTGTTCATACAATTCGTTGCCCTTTTAGGGTGTGATAGGGTGTAGATTGGCGTGGAAGAGTATAGGAATTTTAGTTTAATAATGGCCGTAGAAAAAATTGTGTATCTTACTAGGCGCCAAATGCACGTTGCACTTCTATGCGTTCTGTGGAATTTGTTAGCTTGAATAATGTGACGATGGTCTATTGCTTCCTGTTAACTGATAAATAATAGACTAGCTGTAGATAGTTGCAGGATGATGATGATAATATTTTTAAATTTTTATGCTTAATGCTACTAATATTATAATTGTATGTATGTATGTATGTATGTTTGTTTGTATGCATGTATGTATTTAATCCTTACAGTATAAATTACTGAACGGTTTTTCGGGACAAAGAGAGAGTTTATATATAAAAAAGTAATTTCCACAGACTTCAAATTCTAGTCGTGGTAGGAGCTAGCGTAGCGTCCTCAATATAACACCTCGGAAGTACGTGTATACATATATGCGGCTACTTGACTTTAGTTCGGCCGCAGACGGTGACGCAGAAATTAATAAAAATATTTCCATGTTTAAACATCATAATGTTGTCATTGAGAAGTCATAACATCTCTGTTGAAAGTGGCTTAACTGTGCTTACTAAACCATTTCTAGCAACTTGCAAAAAAAGGGTTTCAACAATAGCAGCTTAGAAAGAGTATAAAACAATTGAGTAAATTTTAGGAAGCGTAAAAAATTTATTTGTTCCCTGGAACAAATTCCTGCTGAGTAACCTTTTGTTCTCTTCTCCTTGTCCGCTTGTTTTCTCTTAAAATATTCTATTAAATGTTATCTTTGTATAAAATTTAGAATAAAGATTCTCCAAATATCTTTAAATGTGAATGTTATTTTCACAATAAAATATACCGTTCACTTAGCAGAGAATACATGGACGTGTTTAAATTTGGAAGAAAAAAATTGTACTTTGTAAGCTAGATAAAAGTTAACACAATTAATGACATGCTGATCGATCCAGATGCGGGGAGAATCGAGCATTCAGCGCAGAGTCGGTAAAACTCTCCGGTGTATGCGTTCCAATATTCGGCTCACTCTTGTAGGGCGGCCACAACCAGGACCAACCGACGGCTTGCGCAAGTGTTACCGCCGTAAAGAGACAGCTATGCTGGCGCTAATCGAGTGGTGCATGTTTCCGATGGCCCATTTGAAGGGAAGTCGGCAGTTAATAAAAGCAGGCTGTTAGTAAGACTTCGCTTTTCTATTTCATTCTGTATAAAGGTGTTATTTTGCAATCAATGTTTTGCGGGAGCTGCATTCATAGGCATAAGAGAGTGTTTACATGGAGGAACCGGTCTGATGACCCGGGGAGACACTTGTCGCGCACTTGACCACACCTGGGCGGCATCACAATGGCTGACCCCGTGCTCCAAGGCCACAGAGTGTGCTCGTTTTTAGTGGCAAATCATTTACTTATCGCTCGTCAATTTGTGTGGTTTTGTGAAAATTTAAATAACGAACATAGGAATCATTTGTGTGCAAACACTTAATATTGAGGTTTAACACTTTAGGTTTAAATGAATACTTTAGTCGCATGTGTTAAAAGAATTGATTTCCAAATTTTCTAGCAAGGACATAATACTTACTTTTTGTAAATAACAGTTTAGACAACGACAACAAAGACACAAATGAAATCTCAAAGAGCGCCTGACGGCGGTTATCTCCAGCAAGCTCTTGTGATACTTGGCTTTAGTAATGTTAGGAGCAAGTATAATTGAAATAGTCCCCTATAGTGCAATTGATCTAATTTTGCGTATGGTATCTTCGACCCCTTTCTATGTATAAGGAAGCAGACAAAGCCGTGTTAGCTTATATGTAGCAGTGAGAAAATAAAGGGATGATATTATATTGTGAAGATTGATGTGATAAAAAAACCATTTCCTTAGTGCTGTCAAGGTGCATTTGAGCCGGTGATGTCAGTACAGGGTATCGATAAAAAATGTGTTATAGATATTCATTTCAAAATTAAACGTAAATCAATTAATCAAATCTTTTTTGCGTTTGATGTGCAATATTTCATAATAAACTGTATTATTATTGCTATCTGTATTTCCAATTTATATTTGTTTTCTAACTTTTCATATTTGTTTTCTTTGAAGTAACACTTTTATTTTTAATATTTAAATGCACTGTTATTTGTAGTATAAAATAATTATTGTGCTGTAAATAAACATATTAGGTTCAATTTTAATCACGTCTTTCGTTTATAATTTTCAAAATATTTTTGAATTATATATACATTTTAGTATTATATATAATATTGCTTAAAATATCCTTACTGACTGATTATTAACTTAATGTGATTAATATATGATTTTGTTATATACGATTATTTAACGTATACAATAAATCGACATTCAATTTATCGACATAAAAGCCTAAACACCCCTATCACACCTGAGGTGAACGTAATCATTGTGGGAATTATAACAGCCATCTCGGTCACACTATGACCGTCTCGCTCAGCTGTGCCACAGACAATATTGTTGAATACTATAGATGATTGAAAAGAATTTTTTTTAGCGAAAGCAATGACATATTTAATTTGTTAGAATGGCATGACTCAGAGATGTGTGAAAATTACTTTAATCAAAAACAGGTGTGATTTTTAAAATAAAACTTCTAAATAATTCGGAATCTTACAGGAAAGAAAGTGAACAAGAAAAAGCTGGATGTTTTTTATTTTGCTGCGACGCTCACCACCAACCACAGGTTATACAAATGGGTTGCCCTTCTTTATTCCGACTTCACTTCACTTCGAGGCTTACGGATCCCACAAACAGACTGTAATAAAACTATGCCTGGTCTGTGTGCATTGACGACAAATATGCGATTCTATATTTTATTATAATTTAAGTAAGAGAGGAAAAAAATACACAATTATCATCGTCCACAAACATTCGTATCAGTATTGATGGTACGACACACATTTGTAAATAATATTATACTAAAATATGTACAAGCCAATGAGTGGACGAGGCACCAGCTTCCGCAAGTTTACAGTACTGATAGCGTTGTCATGTACCTGCGTGTGCGGTGTAATTGTACGCGCGCGCACGTAGCTGAACATCGATAACGTCTGCTGTCAGCTGGACGACGACCAAACATTGATAACATTTACACCCAGTTACTAATTTTGATACGACATTTGTAAAACTATATAGAAATCTAAAAATTTATTATTATTATTGTTAGGCAACGCGATATGGCGAGTATGTTGACTCATCTGAGGCAGTTTGCATGTTATGCCCCAATGGGGAGATGGGTTTGCGGGGATGTCCACGGGCAGCGAGCAGCGAGCCTATGGTTCGACTACAGGTCAGCTTATCTTATAAAATAAGTAGTAAGCAGAGTAGAGGCTTAAAAACAACTCAACACAATGAAGACATATAATTAAGAAATATGTATTTTTAAAATGTAATTGCACTTTGTAGTTAGCTATATTGCACTGACAGACAAACAAAAAATTGTGTACCGGACGAGTGCAGTTTGGTGAACAATAGATTAGTTCGGCCCCTTTGTCGGCAGCTTTTGCGCTTCACACAAAGACGCCGACGGAGTTTTTACAAATTTGACTATTACTTACTAATTACACCGATAGGTTTCAGTAACAACTTATTTGGAAAAGCGTACCGCTTGATGACGATCAATTTTATCAACAGTCTGATATTTTTAAAGCAAGCCCATGTACTGTATCTGCAAAGGAATGTGCTATTTCAGAAGAGAAAACCACTCACAAGACAGCGCCGTGTAAAGTGGCAGCCATAACGCTATATACGCTTCGTGTGGTTTCTTCTTTTCTACCCTATATGCACTTCCCGTCATAGCACCAGTGAAAAGAGGGCTATGTGTGCGTGTTTCGTGCAGTTTGTGAATTACGATACGTGAGCTGAAGGCTACCTCATCGTGCCATCTCAATTCGGGTAACAGCCCTTCCACAAATGCCACTATCCACAGGTATCGCGCAAGTTTGGGAACATCTCTTTGCTATAACTTCAGTTATTATTACATATTGTAGTGTAGCTACGTTAGCAACTATATCTGCATTCCTTATACTGCGTTTAAAGCATTTAAGCACTATAATAGTCTATAATTATCTAGTCGTTCCAAGGTTTTTTCTATTGCTATTTAAATAATCAATTAAGTGTATATGTATAAAATACGATACAATAATAAATAATGTTTTATATAATAGAATAGTCAATTGTTAAAATATTGGGTAAATTACACCAAAAACAAAACACAAAAAAGTTAGTTGTACAGAATAATAT
>JAFELO010001155.1:3819-16918 GCA_017140195.1 Eumaeus atala
CGGTAACCAATCGAGTTTCAAACGCTATTCAGTTATATGCTCATACTTGCGTACGCCGATGATAAATCTAATGGCCAAATTCTGAAGGCGCTAAAGCTTGTTAAGGTGTTCCTCATTCAAGTTTACGAACTAGGTGTCTGCATAATCAAATATAGATAGTGGTAAAGCTTTACAATTTGTTTTCTTAGGACAGATAGGAAGTAAGTTACATAAACGTCTTAAAGAATGCCACGATGCAAAACCCTCCTACTAACTTCCTGAATGTGTCCAGGACAGTCGTTCGTCTAAATATACACCAAGATGTTTTACAGATTTAAAGAAGGGAATTGTTACTACGTTTAAGATCAACGGAGCATGCTCCTGTCAATCCTGGAAATCATGCCGGGACTACCAATAATAATTGTTTGAGTTTTAACAGGATTTCTCACTAGATAATGCCATTTACTCCACTGAGCTATTACAGCCAAATCGTTGTTTATGGCTTAAATATTCAAGGGCAAAGCGTCTAAAATTGACCGTGCATAAATTTGCAGATCATCGGCGTACAGATTAAAGGAGTAAGAAATAGATAAATTTATATTATTATTGAAAAGAGTAAAAAAAAGAGGAGACAAGACGCCACCCTGTGGAACACCGGCAGCAACCGAGGCCCAGCCCGAAAGGTTCTCTGCGATTTTTACTCTCTGTCGGCGTCCCACGACGTAGTTGCGAAGCCACTGTTTCACAGAAGAAGAGGAGTTTAGTGACTGCAATATACAATATAAGGATATCATGATCAATTGAATTAAAATCATTACTAAAGTCTAAAAGTTTAAGTACAGTAAGCTGTTTATTACCCATGGCATAGCGAATGTCCTCAGTGATTTTATATAGCAGTAGTTTTGCTATGATCATATCTGAAACCCGAGTGTAAAAGACGTGTACTAGACGTACTAAGATCTTTGACATAAATGATAACACTGAGATCGGATGATAATCAGTCACCAATTTTGTTCTTTCCATACAGTCGGCATATTAGCATCTTTCCATATAGTCGGGAAGACGCCGTAGCTTATGGAAAAGTTAAAAGTATGAGTAAGAACAGGAGCCAGGATTAATAAAATAGGAATAATCATTTTACAACTTATATCATCTACTCCAATGGCATTCGATTATATGGACGTAGCTTGTTTCTTAGTTTCACTTATGGTTTCTCAGTGTAGCGTATTTTGCTTGATTCTCGTCGGAACAGCTTTTCGTATATTTTGCTTTGGCAGCATGCTTTAAATTTATTAATATTTTTATATCTTTTGATAACCATGGTGCTGGCAGATGTTTAAGTTTCACCCGCTTTATAGGTGCATGATTATCATAGAGCTCGATAACAAGGGAATTAAATATCTGTTTTTTATCATCTATTGTATCTGCCGCAAAAACCAGAGATCACTATACTCTGAGCATCAATTTTCAAATCAATAAGCTAAAAAATTACGTTGTAAGAGAATTTTGCGCTTAATTTTTGGTGGCCTTATGCTATATGAAAATATTTGCCGAACACTGACCATGTGCAGTTACGTAATCGGGAGAGGACACAAATATTAGATCAAGTAAAGACGGAGTGAAGCCAGGAAAGGAGTGGGTAGGGCTAAGGGGAAGCGTATGCTTGTTACAGTCATCCAAAACAGAAGCCAGTTTTTTTTATCAATGGTCACCCCGGAGCATACAATTATTAAAATCGCCCATGAAAATTAAATGTGAATAATTCGTGGAAAATACTTTGAGGATACGCTCAAGGATGGGAAGTAATCGAAATGAGGAAAATGACAATAGAGAACGCCAAGAAGAACCTTATGATGAAATGATAACTGCACTTCAATAAGTAAATATTCAAGAGAGTCTTCTGCTTTTTGTGCAGATGAGCTGATAACAGGAAACGGAATATCATATGGAAGGTATATAGCAACATCCCCCCCCCCTTTCCAATATGATCGTTTCTTATTAATTTAAAACCAGGAATGTAATCTTATTTATTTATAGCAAGTGGATGCGAGGCAAGGTTTTAACCACGTTTCAGACACAAGAATGGCACCTATATTACCAGCATAAAAAGAAGCAAGCATATCAGAATAATGGGCAGGTATGCTCTGAGCATTACTGTGGATTGCATTAAATTGATTGAGTTACAGAAAAATGTCCCTATATTGTTTTTAAGAGATAAACACGAAGCGCTCTGGAAGCTGTCATCGCTACTTTTAGATGACATTGAAAAGAGTCGGACGGATCATCACAAGAATCCATAGTACATTAAATAAAATAATATAAAATAAATAAATAAATGTACATACAATATATATATATTAGACATGTTCAATTCTAAATTACACCAGGTTTTTGATAAGCATGCACCAATTAGACCAATTAAAATAAAGCATTCACAAGCTCCCTGGCTCACTGATTACATTAAAGCTTGCATCCAGAGAAAACATAAAGCCAAAGCTAAACTCAAAAAAGCTAACTACGGAATCGTTGTAATACAATGTGCAGGGATGCCCAATGTCGCCCTATTCATACATCAGTTGAAAATAGTGGCCCTACCAAAGTTTGGAAGTTCCTTAGAACTCTTGGAATTGGAAAAAATGTCTATTTAACAGATACTATTTCAGTTAATTAGAACTCCTTTAATCTCTAGTTTACATCTCCACCAGTTCAGTTTAATGCTGATAATAAATCTAATACCCTAAGTTTCCTTGCTAGTCTTCCGCCTCCAGATTTTCGTCCTTATTTTTTTAATCAATGCTATATGGAAAGACGCCAATATTATCCCTTTACCCAAAAAATCTAAACCTGCTTCCTTTGCTGAGTATCATCCAATTTCAATTTTGCCCTTCCTTTCCAAAGTATTGGAGCGTTTAGTTCACAAGCAAATCACAATTTACATGAATGAAGATAATATCCTAAATTCGTTCCAATCCGGTTTCCGCCCTAGTCATGGTACGACTACTACCAAAGTAATCAACGATATTCGCTTACGCTTGGATCGTGCACAACTAACAGTGCTGACTTTACATGATTTTAGCAATGCTTTCAATATAGTAGATCATTATGTACTCATAAATATACTAATTTCGGTTAATCTATCACCGACAGCAGTCGATTGGTTCCGATACTACACCATGGTCCAGCACTACAGGACAACCCCACCGACTTTGAGACAGTGCAATGGGGGTGAGGTTCCCATCCTCGCCCCTTACCCCGTGTGCAAATGTGCCACCACCTGTTGCTCTTAGGTAACTACTTATTATAATAGGGGTACCGAGAGCAATTCTTCCTCCTGATCTTTAAGCCCCCTCTTCTTATAAGAGGGTGCAAACAATCATTTCGGTTCAATTGACTTCGCCTGGGTTCACCCCAGGCTACTAAGCCCCATCGCCACTACAAGGCTTAAGCCATGGTGCGGACAAGTTCTCAACCTGGGCTGATACCTCTACTGGTGTTCCTCAAGGTGGTGTCTTGTCCCCTCTTCTCTTTGCTCTATTTATAAACAATATTACTAAACCATTATCATCTTTTTTACCATTTATATGCAGACGATCTCCCAGTGTATACTCATTCTTGTCTTCAAGAGCTAACTAGTGCTATCACCAAAATAAATAATGATCTTTCGTTATTTAATATATATTCTAATATACATATATATATGTATATATATATATATGTGTGTGTGTCTATATAACCTATATAGTAGGTATATTGTATTCGTATTTATGTATGTTTATATTTTATAATTCTTTTCTTTTTTTTTTCTTTAATTGCATAGGTTGTCTGGCAGAATGTATCAAATGTGCTGTTATTAATATTATTGTTCCCTTTAATAATTTATATGCACAATAAATTATATTTAATACATTCATTCATTTCATTAGTGTGGATATTGACAGGCAACTGTATAAAAGTCCGAAAACAATCTAACTTTTAAGCCAGCCGCCTGTGAATGGCAATGCAGCTAACTAACTACATTAGAGCGTCAAATTCCTACACGATATTTTTTTAGACATCATCATCGTCAGCCAACGTCTCAGAAGCTCTACTGCAACCATGGTCACGGGTGGACTGAAATGAAAATCCGTAAAAGTATTTTTATTGTAATGGGCAACGTTCGCGTAAACTTAAGACATCAATATGTGTAGTTGTAATTTACAGTATCAACGTCCATATCAATAAGTACGTGTAGTAATAGTGTCTAAGCAGAAATGCCATGACGTCGTCTTTCCAAATGTACCAACTCACATTTATGACTTTATAATATTCAATATTACTAGAATATATTATCCATATCATAAATCACTAAAGCCCTTAACAATTGTAACATCCTCAGGGCATGGTAAAATGAACCTGCTGTTTAAGAGAATGTGCAACAAAATGGCGAATATGATTCTATTGTTTGGGGATTAAACGTTTCGCAAGAAATGCACAATGACGTTTACAGACGTCGTTTTACAACCCTTCTAAATAATAATTTAAAAAAAACACAGGTTCGCCCTGTGGTAAGTGCCGTTAGAACTTGTGTTTGTGGTATTAGACAATGGAAATATATTTAATATCTTTTATAAATTTAAGAAAGTTTATAAATTTACGATTTTTATTACAGAAATACATATAATACATATAACTATAAACATCCAAGACATAGGCGGGATTCGAATCCGCGGCCTCTGGCGTAACACGCGGCCCAACCGCCACGTTACCAACTGAGCCAGACGGTCGTCATTTATAAAAAATGTATAATTTAATTATTTATATAATTGTTATAAAAATAAAATTCATAGGTTATGGGACTCAGAAACTTAGAAGAAGCTTGCAAATATATATTTAGTCGGTACCTTCAGGCTACAAATCGAAAAATTTACTATTCTACCTAGAAGACGGAATTAGGCGGAATTAGATTCCATAACCGTGGGCGTTAGCTTCAGTATCAATATATGCTGATATTGTTCGATCTCTATATGGCTACCTATATGTTGCATTGCAGCGGAATTGGGTCGAGACGACCTCTCGATCACATGATACCGGCGTAATATTTTACTTATAAATTCTTCTTTTTAATTTCTTCTAACCGACAACTGTTAAACCGAAATTGTCAGTTTATTTGCCCGTTAAGTCCTTAGAAGACTAGCCGAGACTTCAATTTTATTAAAAATTTGCTAAGGTACTTCTTGAGGCTGTAAGGTGAAGTAGGTATTTATTTAAAATTAACAATGTGGCAAATATTAAAAGAAAAATTGGGCTTAAAACGCACGGTAGAGGACTTCGGAATGGTGCCGGTGAAATTTTGAATTATAACGCGAATTCCTGTAATGAAATTCGGCTGCAGGTACGAGAAGGTACTAGTCCGAACAATTCCTCGGTACGCTCCCTGTGATAAATGCGGTGGAATCTGCACAGCGAATAGACATCTCTACACAAGGCAAGAGTTACAAGCTCGTTGGAAAGACAAGTTGGAGAGCATGTTAAACGCCGGAGGGAACAGGGACACTTGTGCCTGCACACAAACTTGTGCACTGTAATGTGTCCTGAGCAGTTGGCCAGACTCTATAGAGATCACCGCCGTAACCGAAATTACTAGAGTGGGACGACTTTGTTAGTGTTATCTCTACGTAATTGTATTATTACTATAAATTGTGTAGATATATTAATTTTGATTATACTGAGTTGATGGAGCGTCAAAAGCTTCTAAAGATCCAGAACGGCAAAGAGGTTAAAAGCCTAGAATGTAAAATTCAATTTATAAACTTAGCTTAAAATTTAATTACATTTTACCTCAACATTATAACCAGAAAGTAGGTATTGTAAATATGGATTTGCCCTCCGACTTTCAGCGTGAAGTGTGGAGGGATACTAAAGTTCTTTCCATTAAATACTGATTTTAGTCGATACAAAATACAAAATATTCAAAAATAGGTACTGCCACGTACATACTAATATATTATTTACCTACATTCAAATAATCAGCAGAGGTTAGAGACGGTGGATGTAGTAATAAGCGGCTGTATGTGTTGATAGAGCTCCTAAAGAAATAACATAATATTGAAATAAAAGACGTACAATTCGACTGCTTATGATACATTTTGATGTACGGAAATAACAATGTTAAATGTAAATTGAATTGTAAAAATTACTTTAAACGTCAACAAAAAAAGTCTAACTCGTTGTGTCACTTGGGTTATGTCGATGAGTTTGACAAGACTTCATACTTTAATACGCGTCCAGCCGTTCAGGCAGGCGGGGGACGTGTAGATCTATATACTGACACACATGCATGTGACATGCGCTAGAAAAACATTTCTCTACTTCTGATGCAGCCGCATAAAAAGATGATGATTTAGAATAGCCAATAAAGTAAGTTCGCTCTGCCTACCCCAATAAAGAGCAGGCGGGTAGATGTATTGTTGTTGTTGAATAAAATAAGAAAATATATCATCATATATTTCCACGGCATCTAAAATTCGTGATGCAGATTGTACATCTAACTAAGCGTCAAGATCAACAAAGCCTTTGTAGAAAAAGCAAGATTTATTATAAAAAGTCGTCACTTGTACAAACATAGCACTACCTGACAGCCATAAATCCCCGTTACATGGGATCGCTGGCCAAACTCACCATTTGCGTAAGCCCCACCCCTTACACCGTGGGGAGGGATGCATCCCCGTCCACAGGGACAGTGCAGGACACTACACAAGAGCCTCATTGACGTTTGCATTACCGTGTAAACAACTTGCTTATAATACGTCTAATTTTACCCCATTACTCGCCCACATTATACTTATAGAATTATTCATCAAAATGTCGCTGTGGACGTTCTACGCCGACCGTTTGCCTTAAAAGAAAACCAAGGTACGTTCTGACAGCGAGTCACCAGTGAACCAACCAACAATTTGTGAAGATATGGGAAGGGAATACAGAGTGCACTCGCCACCATCACGCGACAATTCACCGCCGGGTTTCAGCAACGGTCTAGACACTGCGTTCATCACCGAAGACCCCGAATAGCAGGAGTTCAAGAGAAACGCTTTATAGGCAATGGCACACAGCAACGGTAGATCACTGATTAATGAAAATCAAAAAATGAGAGGAGAGATACTTGCTGTACAAACGGCAGACGATGATTATCGGCAGCAGAGCCACTAAACCCCTTCACATGGGATCGTTGGACTCACTCACCCTTTCCGTAAGTCCAACCTCTTACGCCGTGGGGAGGAATGCATCCCCGTCCGCTGGGACAGTGCAGGACACTACACAAGAGCCTCATTGACGTTTGCATTGCCGTGTAAACAACTTGCTTATAATACGTCTAATTTTACCCCATTACTCGCCCACATTATACTTATAGAATTATTCATCAAAATGTTGCTGTGGACGCTCTACGCCGACCAGCCGTTTTACTTAAAAGAAAACCAAGGTACGTTCAGACAGCGCGTCCCCAGTGACCTAATCAACAGTTTGTGAAGATATGAGAAGGGAATACAGAGTGCACTCGCCACCATCACGCGACACGTCGCCGCCGGGCTTCAGCAACGGTGTAGACACTGCGTTCATCACCGAAGACCCCGAATAGCAGGAGTTCGAGAGAAACGCTTTATAGGCAATGGCACACAGCAACGGGAGATCACTGATTAATGAAAATCAAAAAAATGAGAAGAGAGTTGCTTGCTGTGCAAACGGCAGACAGAGATTATCGGCAGCAGATGCAGATGAGAAACATGGCGGCCAAGCGGAGTAGAGATCGGAGGAAGATAATAATAGTGAAACAAGTGAAAGCCATGCAGGTGGCGCTTCTCTGAAGAAGCTGAAGGAAGCTAACGAGCGTTTGGCTGAGCACGTACATGGTCATGTCTTTCGTACCTACGACTCTATCTGAAGACAGCAAGAGAAGCCCACGGGAGACGGGCGGACGTATTCGGGACTACAAGTAGATTAGGGAGAATCTAGATATGCAGGCGTGATCAAAGATGTAATGTGTAAGTCTGTATCCTTGTTTCCGTCTCATTCAAGACCAGAATGTGCTGAAATTTGGCTATGACATTAGATCACAGTATGGTATAACTTGTAAAAAATGTTACCCGGAAATAAATAGTATTTTAAATTTTACTCATATGAAACCCCGGGGCAACAAGTATATAATATGGGATGAGTGTAATAGAGAAGTTCCAGTTATTGACGTATAAACGTAGGTTTAGTCTAAGTTAATGACTAAAGTGTTGTGTAAATAAACACAATTGTAACCATAATTTTGTGAATCTTATTTAGTGAACTGTTACTATACAATATCTGTATTGATATTACCAGCTCATAATGGTGCAACAAAATGGCGAATATTACTCTATTGTTTGGTGATTAAAAAATTAAAATTTTGGAGAATAAACGTTTCGCAAGAAATGCACAGTGACGTTCACAGACGTCGCTTTTCAACCCTTCTAAATAATTTCAAAAAAACACAGGTTCGAAATAATTTTGAATGACAGTTTAGAATACTTAGTTGAGTTATATTTATAACAATTATATAATGTAATTGTTATAAATATAAGTAGGTATAAGAAATTGATAGGTACATACTTGGAAACGTCAAGACTTGCAATGATATATTTAGTTGGTACCTACAGGCTACACATCGAAAACTTAACTATTGTACCTAGGAAGTCAACTTAGTTATGTTAAGATTTTAAATTACTATTTGAATTTACGTTTAAGACTTAACATAGGCGCAATTAGAATCCATCCTACGATCAGTATCAATATAAGTTGATATTGTAGGTATAGACCCCTATATGCTGCATTGCAGCGGAATTGGGTCAGCACGATCAAGGAGGCACCTCTCGTCCACATGATACCGGCGTAAAGTAACATCTCCGGTGTCGCGTTTCGTGCACTTTACCATAACTCTTAACTACCTCAAAAATTCTTCTTTTGAATTACTTCTAACCGGCACGTGTAAAAACGAAATTTTCAGTTTATTTGCCTGTTAAGTCCTTAATAGACGAGCCGAGACTTTAATTTAATTATAAATCGGTTAATTTGCTGTTAAGGATGTAAGGTGAAGTAGGTATTTATTTATTTTTAAAGACAAATTAATATTTTAAAATATTAGCCTCATTTCTTATGGCCAATTTGGGGGGCAGGAAATAGAGAGCAACGCATCTCTCTGCATCTCCAGCTGATGTTCGTGTGCGTCAGGTTTTATAGTATAGGAGGCAAAGGATAAGTTGAGCTACTTGAAAGCACTTACTCCCAAGCACTTGTCCCCAACGCCCATAGACTTCCGCAACACTAGAGGACTCGCAGATGCATTGCCGGATGTTAGAGCTAAATAAGCTCTTTCTTTGAACATACCTAAGTAGTATCGGTTCGGAAATATCCCGTTACATGGGATCGCTGGTCAAACTCACCCTTTCCGTAAGTCCAACCCCTTACGCCGTGGGGAGGAATGCATCCCCGTCTGCTGGGACAGTGCAGGACACTACACAAGAGCCTCATTGACCTTTGCATTGCCGTGTAAACAACTTGCTTCTAATACGTCTTAATTTTACCTCATTACTCGCCCACATTATACTTATAGAATTATTCATCAAAATGTTGCTGTGGACGCTCTGCGCCGACCAGCCGTTTTACTTAAAAGAAAACCAAGGTACGTTCCGACAGCGCGTCCCCAGTGACCTAATCAACAGTTTGTGAAGATATGAGAAGGGAATAAATACAAAGTGCACTCGCCACCATCACGCGACACGTCGCCGCCGGGCTTCAGCAACGGTCTAGACATTGTGTTCATCACCGATGACCCCGAATAGCAGGAGTTCGAGAGAAACGCTTTACAAGCCTTGGCATAGAGCAACGGGATTCACGATTCACGATTTTTTCAGGATACACGACCACTGATTAATAAAAATCAAAAAATGAGAAGAGAGATACTTGCTGTGTAAACGGCAGACAGAGATTATCGGCAGCAGAGGCAGATGATAAACATGGCGGCCAAGCGGAGTGGAGATCGGAGGAAGATAAGACAAGTGAAACAAGTAAAAGCTATGCAGGTGGCGCTTCTCTACAGAAGAAGCTAAAGGAAGCTAACGAGCGTTTGGCTGAGCGCGTACATGGTCATGTCTTTCGTAGCTACGACTCTATCTGAAGACGGCAAAAGAAGCCCACGGGGACGGACGGACGTATCCGGGACTACAAGTAGATTAGGGAGAATCTAGATATGCAGGCGTGATCAAAGATGTAATGCGAAAGTCCGTATCCTTGTTTCTCTCTCATTCAAGACCAGAATGTGCTGAAATTTGGCTATGATATTAGATCACGGTATGGTATAACTTGTAAAAAATATTAACCCGAAAATAAACAGTATTTTAGTTTTTAGTGATCAGAAACCGCGGGGCAACAAGTACATAATATGGGATGAGTGTAATAGAAAAGTTCCAGTTATTGACGTATAAACGTAGGTTTAGTCTAAGTTAATGACTAAAGTGTTGTGTAAATAAACACAATTGTAACCATAACTTTGTGAATCTTATTTAGTGAACTGTTATTATACAATATCTGTATTGATATTACCAGCTCATAATGGTGCAACAAAATGGCGAATATTATTCTATTGTTTGGTGATTAAAAAATTAAAATTTTGGAGATTAAACGTTTCGCAAGAAATGCACAGAGACGTTCACAGACGTCGCTTTTCAACCCTTCTAAATAATTTCAAAAAAACACAGGTTCGAAATAATTTTGAATGACAGTTTAGAATACTTAGTTGAGTTATATTTATAACAATTATATAATGTAATTGTTATAAATATAAGTAGGTATAAGAAATTGACAGGTACATACTTGGAAACGACAAGACTTGCAATGATATATTTAGTTGGTACCTACAGGCTACACATCGAAAACTTAACTATTGTACCTAGGAGAGTAACTTAGTTATGTTAAGATTTTAAATTACTATTTGAATTTACGTCTAAGACTTAACATAGGCGCAATTAGAATCCATCGCACGTTCAGTATCAATATAAGTTGATATTGTAGGTATAGACCCCTATATGCTGCATTGCAGCGGAATTGGGTCAGCACGATCAAGGGGCAGCTGATTCCATAAAAAAATAGTGGGCGGGAAAACTAGTGCTTCAAGTGGCAGAGGACTTCGGAACACCGACATGGTGCCGGAGATATTTTGAGTTTTGAAGCGCAGTCCCGTAATGAAATCTAGCTGCAGGTATTAGTCCAAACAATTCCTCGGAACACTCCGGTAAACGCGGTAGAATATGCACAGTGAACAGACATCTACGCAAGGCCAGTGTATAAAGCTGGTTGGAAAAACCTTGGCTGTCGACGATTCGAGACGCTCTGAATACGGACGCGTTGAATACGGATCTGCGCTTTGTAAAGTTGCAGGTGATGAGATGACGTGAAGTACTGCTTCGCCTTACCGATCACGCCTAGCTCCTGTCGGTAGTCCTAAAAAGCTCCGATTTCTCGTTTGCCTCTCTGTACTAATAATACAATGGAATTGTTGAAACATTAAGGGGGCTACCCTAGATCGTAAATAATAAGATACGTTCGGATCGAGTATATTAATCTTTATACCAAAAGAAACCGTTAGACGTCCTTATTGCAGACGTCTTAGTGCGTAGCCATAAACATAACACTAGGTAGGATTGAAAATTAATCGGACTAACGCAGATTCATTCAATTCTAAAAATCAAATCTACCCTATATCTATATATAATAATCTTATTTCAGTTCAGACTAGTTAATTGTGTGAAGTTCGAAACGTGTGCGATAGTTAGTTGTGATTTTATAATTTTATTAACAAAGCGTTCGGACATAGTTTCTGCAAATGGAGAAAATCGAGCAGTGTGCCGTCATTAAGTACCTCCATAAGAAGGGGCTACAACCGAAAGCCGTCCATGACGATATGGTCAGTACTTTAGGAGACTCTGCTCCGTCTCATTAATCCGTCCAAAAGTGGACAGCAGAAATTGAGCGTGGTAGAGAGAGTGTGAAAGAAGAAACCCGCCTGGAAGCCTCCGACGTCCGCTACTAACGAAAATATTAAAAATGTACTTTATTTTATTATGGGAGACCGCAGATAAAAAATTAAAGAGATAGCCGAGATTATAGACACCTCTTATGAACGAACTCAATGCATCATGGTCAATGGATGGGGTTCCCGAAAGGTGTCAGCGAGGAGGGTTCCGCGACTGCTTTCAGTTGAACAAAAACTGACATACTTGAATATTTCACGTAATTATTTTTTGTTGTTTGAAGCCGGTGCATGTGATTTTTTGAATCGTTTGTTACAATGGGCGAAACATGGGCTCATTACAGTACGCCACAAGTAGAACACCAATCCAAACAGTGATAAAGACCTGGATCAGTAACCCCCAAAAAGACGAACGAAATTTTGTCGGCAAATAAGGTAATGGCTTCAGTATTCTGGGACTCGAAGGATGTGATTATGATTGATCTGATTACTACTATGTCTTACTACGTCGTTTACGAGAGGAAATAGAAGAAAAGCGTTCAAGAATACTCAGAAGAAAGTCCTGTTTCATCAAGGTAATGCCCGTGCTCACACGTCTGTGCAATCAATCGCAGAATTTCACAATTGTGACTTTGAACTATTGTCGCATCCGCCTTATCTCCCTGATCTGTGGCACTGTCAGACTCCTTTCTGATCCTTAAGATAAAAAGCACTTGGGAGGACAAAGATTATTGACATAAGACGAGGTCAAAACAGCAGTAGACGCATAGTTTCATTCTAAGGAAGAATATTTTTTCAAATTCAAAGGTTTTCGTTCGCCATCTCTTACAATAAAATACACCTTGGCGTTATGTACAGCCCATCTTCTGCTGTTGACTACTTTGATATACTTGAGGAATTGCTTAATTTACGCAGTCCTTGTTACGACCATATTGTTATTATGGGTGATTGTAATACTTGGCTACTAAAACGGGATCTCATAAATTACACAACCTCATGTCCCCTTTTAATATTTTACCCCTATTAGAAACACATTTTCCATCTAATTCAAATCCTTCCCCTTTAGACCTTTTTTTTTTGGTGACGAAGGGGAAT
>JAFELO010001156.1:8483-23367 GCA_017140195.1 Eumaeus atala
GATACGACATTTTATAATTTCAAATATTCTACAAAATTAATCATCTACGAAAGTGGTGGCGCGATTTAAAACTCAGGAAACGACATCTAGAAGCATAAAACGAATATCACAAAATATGAATTTAAATATTTACACATAGTTATGTTCCGGACTAATGGAAGTATAAATACATTTTTATGGATTATAATAGTACAAGACTACAGAATATTCAATCATGGCGGTTTTTGTGATAAAATATCCAATAATTTGTCTCTTTTGAATTGCTCTGCAGGACATTAAACATACGACAATGACGGTTTCAGGAACGCTTGTTAGTCGTAATTTGACTATTATTAATAAGTAATGATCGAATTACTATCCAAAAACTAAAAATGTTTCCACCATGTGAACACTTCAACTGTGTCCTAGGTAGCTGTAAAGGTTCTGAATTGTTGAGCTAGTTAATTAATAAAATAAACCGCGATAAAATCCGTAAAAGTAGTTTTATTATTCGCGTATTTTTTACATCAAATATATTTCTAAATGTGACAGAAATAGGGGATACATTTAATGCATGTTATATTACGCGTTTACTTAAAACATGACAAGTGACAAAAGCCTGATATCATCGCTAAGCTCGCAATCTTCACGGCATTGGCGCGGTCGTGGAAGTTAGTCTGATTTTAAACTTCAATAACCTGGAAATTTCAAATTGAGAACTTTGCTTACGTAACCGTAACAAACTCATTCCATACCAATCATTGTAGCGTTTAAAAGAGTTGTGGAGGAGGACAATATTCGTTTTAAATAGAGTTTCATAGTATATTTAATTAAACAATCACTAATTATTAGTATATGAAAGTCACGAGACTGAAATATTTTTAGTTATGGAACCATTAACATAATAGATACAGGTTGCTGAATTTAATAATAATAATATGTAAGGACAAACCATCAGTCCTATGCCCACTGCGAATTCACACTTATTAAATCAATCCACAGAGAATTCATTACATATTATAGTGTAAATTTCAAGCGAAAAAGTTGCAGGACGGGCAATTTTTTTTTGTCGCAATAATCCATTATGGACTATTGTCAGCCTCAGGGACTGCGGACTGGTTACTTGGACTGGTTAATATCCGTCCATAATTCCAGAAGCGGACTACACCCTACACGGAAAAAACCGGAGTGTTTCCTTGTGTCGTTTTTTTTTTTCCGCACTTTCGCCAGCAGGCACTCGCAGCAGCGAGTACTTATTTTTAAGCAATCTGCCTAATATGTATGCTACCTAAAATGTGAACATCCTTTATTCTAACAACAGTCCGGTGTTATGAACGCAGCTGTGTGTACCCCGTTCGTTAAGAACAGCTTAAGCCGCTAGCCCTGCGCATAATTTCTTATCGGAATAGCAAAGTGAGAGAATGGAAAGTGCACTTGCATTGCAATGGTTCTCTTTATTCTCCCGGGTTACTCTCGGATATCTTGAATTCATACGGATGACATTGCTTATACACGATTGATATTACGAACAACGTATGACGGTCGGCTGGCGCTGTGAGAACGTAGCATGTATTCCGTTCACGTTAGGCCAGGGGACGCGAGTTCGAATCCCGCCTAGGTCACGGATGTCTATGTATGATATATATTTCTATAATAAAAATCTTAAGTGTAAAATATTTTGACAATTCATAAAATTATTAAATATGTTTCCGCTGTCTAGTAAGTAAAGTATACACCCTTAAGACAAATGTTTGCGTTATTTTCAATTTAATCTATTGATTATTCATGGGACAATCGAAAAATATCACGTCAATGATCTTTTATTTTAAACAATGCAATCGGCATGGTTTAAAATATTGCGTATTTTTGTTTATACTGGGTACTGATTTTTTGTAGGGTACTGAATTTTAAATAGTTAGATACCATAGAAAATACACAGAAAATTTAAAAAAAAAACGAGAATCATAATGTTCTAAATACCGAACGGGTCCTCTGTCTTTGCTTCATGTCTTTATGACAAAGCCTGTGCTTTGTGTGCATCCTCCGGTCAAACATTTCATTTATGAAAAGTGAACGAGATGTTGTTTAGTTGTGCCGTTACTCAATCAGGAAGCATCCCTGTCTCTTAATTTAAAAAGCAGCAGTCATTATCATTTCATTATGTCTAGTGGCCAATGCCACCGACGCCTGATAAATATTCCCATGACGCACCGAGAGCTATATGAAACTCTTGTCCACTCCGAGCAGTATTCATTAAGAAATATAATTTCATATTAAATTAGAGGATTCACAGCGAGCCGTGCCAGTAATTTACCAAGTCTCAGAAGTAGTGTTACGGGGCAGTATGCTACGTACCTGAGCTGCTTAAGTGATTTTTTATTAACCTTTTTAGCCTCTTTGTTCCAGCTTGTTCGAGAGATTATTTTAGGAAGAGGTAGTGTCATGCTACACAGGAGGAAATAGTGCCATACATAGTGCATGACACTACATCCTCCTATGCAACAGAATTGGGCCGGCACGTCCGGAGAGGTCCTCTAGCTCACATACTGCCGTAAAGTGACATCTTCATTGTCGCGTTTCGTGCGGTCTGTGGGTAGTCGGTGACCATCGAAAGGAGGGCAACGCTTCGGCATAGTAATTATGTGGATGTCCATGTGCGACGGCAGTCGCAGAAGGGCTCCTATTATTAAAAAAAGAAGGTTACACATACATTAAAATCCGATATAATGTTATGATGACTTTAGAAAATGCTGCTAGCCATCATAAAGTTCCAACTGCCCCCTTATACACTTATACTATTGATTTTATTAACAAAAATAAATGATGATTGAAGCAACATGGATTTTGAAATGAATTGCTAATTTTGTATGTTTATTTAATATTTCAACACACAAAGCGTCGCAAAATAAAACTAAAGGACACAAAAACATATCTAAAGTAATTGTACTGTTGTAGTCACGTGTTAAATATACAGTAACACTTACTTGAATGGCTACTACTTGTTGTACTGTTACGCTTCTATACGTCACATAAACCAATTAATTTGAACTTATCCGTAGGTCTTAAGGTCGAAGCAAGCCCGTAATTGGCTAGTGAATAGAACTTGTCGGAACTTGCCACAAATATTATTTCGCCTAATTTGTCCTTTTTAAAAATAAGTACAAAAGTGTTTTATATATTGATAATTATTGTCATTTTTACCGCTACTGTCATTGGTTACCGCGGCATTAGATGCTTTTTACCTTATAACCTTTCAAACCAATATTTGTACAAAACACAAGAGGTGATTTAAAGAGCAGAATGGGAAAAGGGATGAAGTGAAGGAGAGTAAAGCATGTGACCTTTCATTGTGGCGACGGTGGGTGTTGTCTCGTACCAAAAGACTATTTCTCGATTACCATTAAATAAATGGTACAACAAGCAAAAATCATAACGCCATTTCTGCCATGCGATTTGTACTATTTTGAAAGCTCGGCAACCATAGTAATCAACTGAAATGCGCGAATACAACATGGCGTCCACTTTGGGAGCCTCGACCATGAAGCGAAGTCGACTTTCTTGAAATGTTCCCACAAATTATAATATGTTCTATTTATTAGTAAAGAAATAAATAAGAAGTTACTTAGATACAATTACATAACTAAAAGGGGGTTGTCTAAATATAAGTATCACTAATTTCAAAACAAAATGTAAGATCCCTTGCGATCTGATCTTTGTGATAATAGGATTAAGAATATAGCATCTCACTGTCGTTAGAAACGGATTCCACTCGGAGGCTGCCGTGGCTACGTGTAAACGGCCTGTCGCGTGTTTGAGGATTTTGGGCCAAAAGAACATATCTTTGGACCCCTCGGGATTCCCGGCTACTACGTGGCAAACCCCATCGGCGATGATGAGCGAGAGATGAGCTGGACTCCATTCAAAAAGATTGGCCTAACCTAGCTCTAAACAGGAGACGTGTTAGAGAGGCCTTTTCCCAGCAGTGGGAGACGGTAGGCTAATAATAACAGTAATAAAGAAATCGCAGTAAAAGAACCTTAGACATGACTTCTATTCTTTAAGTACTTCATTGTTTTTATAGGCAAGCGGCTCCAGCTGGACTAGTATTACAGGATATTTTAGTGTAATTCTATTTAAATTATTTTAAGTGAAAATATTTCTACCGTACCTAAAAATTGTAATTTGTTCGAATTAGGTTGACTAATGGAATTCATGATATAAGTGAGCACTATGAAAAAATTCAACTCCTAAGGGGTCAAATCGAGGTTGAATTTATATGATCTAACCATGTAACGCGGGTGAAACCGCAGGCCAATGCTAAACATATTTTACATTATACTCTGCTTATGCCTTTTTGTAGTGAAATTGAGCTACTATATACTTATGTCCCATTGTCAGAAATAATAGATCTCAATAATGGTCCCATATGCTATGTTTTTAAATAGCCAAGGGACATTTTATTCGTATACTTAAAATTACTCAGTACATAATACCATTTGTGACAAATCCTAAAGGAACCAATATTGTCCAAACGGTTGAGGATTCCAATCTGAACACTTTGGTACACATATTTTATTTTTTTACTTTACCGATTTGGTTGTCGAGCTTGTACAGTAGTTCCTTTCACACATCAGAGATGGCGTAGTTATTTCATTTTGAGGTAATTGCTAATCGTGTATTGAGAGTTTCTTGGTATTAGAATGCACACGTTCATATGTATCCCCATAACCAGAGGTCATACACGCGTTGCTCTCCTTCAAACCACCTCTTTCCCCATTCGCCTCTACAAGCCATCTGTGTTTTGTTAAAATATCCTTGTGATAAAATATTGTCTGTGAGGATACATAATCAGAGAACATAAAATTATTGTTCAATTAATTACATTATATTTAAATGTAAACATAAAAAGTATTATTTTTATATAAACAAAAAATATAAAATACGGGATAAATATTTTTTTACTGATAAAATGGACTTAGGAGTAAGAAAATAATAATAGTATATTAAAAATTAAGTATAATTGTAATAAACCAATTCGGGCTGGTGGGATATGACATATTATAGGGCTCAAGTGTTTATAAGTGCACTCTCTATTCCCTGAATCCCCTTTTCCAATTGAACGGAGACAAATCGGGCGTAGGAACGATTACCAAGGTACGGGGATCTGACCCCGCTCAACTTCCTAATTCTGGACACTTATTGAAAATTGAAAGATCCCAACAACACTTTTTGTATGGTCGAACTCGGTATTCGAACCCGGGGCCTCTGGTCTGAGGTTGTACATGCTTACAACTAGACCACAAGGTAGTTAAAAATAAAGTATAAGACAGTCTTTACCTTATCAAGAACGGATGATATTTTTAAGGACAAAATATTTATCAATTAGAAAAACTTTATACTCAGTTTGACAATATATGTAGAGCCCAGTAATCCTCGGCATCATATTCTGATACACCCCCTTACAAAACCAGAAGGTCATTTTCCAGACCAACCTGCCCTTTCTGAATACGTCAGCCTTGAACAGATCCCTGTGGCCGGGCAGATGGCAAATCACATGCAACAACATAATGTGAAAAAGACCTTTTTTTGTACTTCTTTTTAGGAAAATTACGTGGACGGGGGAGTATTAAATTATAAATATTAAATGTGTAGAAGAAATGCAGAACGCCTACATTTTCATATAACATGTAATAAATTTTAAAAATTTAATAAATAAGCAGTACACACACTTACACTACATTAGTGTACACAGCGTAAAACTGCTGTAATACAGATACATAATTTACAAACATAATGTTATGACGACGACATTAATGTCATTACATATATAAAAAAAAATCAGTAAAGCTGTATTCGAAGTCGATTTTTTTTTAATTTTGATTGAATTGTCTATGACTTTAACACAATTATTTTTTTGAATTATGTTCATTATGTTATGGTCCGTCCCGGCTTGGCACGGATATTTCACGAAACATGGCGAAATTTGATAATTTACAAAAATATAAAAATCATAAGTTCATGGTAATTGTATCAAATAAAAACGTCGGTGGCAAACATAGATAATTGTCAATAATTTTTGCCGCGGAATGAGGATTTACTTTTTTCACAACTTTGGATACGTCGAAATTTGATAATGATCAAAACATTATAGTAACAATTATATATCTTGTGTTAATTACGAATGATTATTCTAAAGGTAATTAGAATAATCATTCCTGATGTAATAATTATAGGTATATAAATACTAATATATGATTATTGTAATGGGAAAAGAATTTTTTAAACGGGTCAATAAAATGTTTCCATTTCATAACATCAGAACAGATTTGGAGTACCTAATATCTAAGCAACAATTTTCATAATTGACAAAACATTTCCCGTAAATTTTGGGAGAAATTTTTTGTCCAAAAAGTCTAAAACACCTAAACGGTAGGTGCGATGGTTTATATCTACGTTAATTTTCTTGGTATGTTTTTCGAATATAACCGGAATATATGAATAAAGAAATCGTAGCATCCGTAAAGTAACGAAGTGCTAAAAAATCATAGTAAAAAAAACTAGTAAATTTGTGTAAGACACATATCGTTCATCAAACAATCGGATAACTCTGCATTGTTTCGAAAAAAAAATATAATACCTTGTATTTTTAATAAACGATTTTCGCATACAATAATTGAATGAAATGGAGAATTCATTTCTACTTGTCTCCGAATTTTATTTCAAAATGTGCGTTAAAATTCAACGCTTAAATCCTTATTGTATGATTTTCAGTTGGAAGATGTGAGCGCGTTTCTGAAGCGGAAAACCGGTTTCCAGCTACGCCCGGTAGCTGGATATCTTTCTCCGCGGGACTTTTTATCCGGACTTGCATTCAGGGTCTTCCACTGCACACAATATATACGACATTCTTCGGATCCATTCTACACCCCTGAACCGTAAGTGTTTTATGAAATGTAATGTAAACATTGTGAGAATTATATATATTTATATACAAGGAGTTTGCGAAGTTTTAGAATATTATGATCTTATTCATGCAAAGATGCGAAATATTCGTCTACTTTGTCGTCGAAGTTATTTATTGATTCGTGTGTTTGGATGTATTAAGAAAACTGTAATTTCTAAGTATATTACTCGAGAATAGCATTGATATGACCGATGTAGCTCTTACCGACATGACACCATCAATGACGATGACCTTCGTTTATCTTGAGTCTTCTGATGCAGAGGGGAATGGATGAAATAAACAATGAATAATTCATTACACTTTATATAAATACACACGAAATAACTTGTGTTAATAAAATATTAAGATAGTATTCACTTACTAGACTCACATATATACAGTCATCTCGCTTGGCCTCATCAGGTCGAACAAATATAAAAGAAACTCTCATCCATTTTATGCTCATTACGTAATATCTCCCGGTATATTCCTTGAAAACTTATATATAATACCTAGTATTATGGATCTAAAAGTTCGCGGCCTAACCTACATGGAGCTATGACATCTTTTCAAATCTAGCGTCATTTGTTAGTGTGTGTCATTGATTTACTGTGCGCAGTTTCATTCCGATACTGCACAATATAAATTTTCTGTGATTATTTGTTTGAAGCAGTCTGACGCAATTTTCAATAATGGAGAAAACTTAACACCGTACATTCATTAAGTACCTCAATAAAAAAGGCCGATCACCAAAAGACATCCATCAAGATATGGTGAGCACTTTGGGGGAGTCTGCTCCATCATATTCCAGTATCAAGAATTCTGTAGCTGAGTTTAAGCGCGGTCGTGAGAGCATTAAAGATGATCCTGGGAGTGAAGGGCCTACATCCTCTACCACGAAAGAAAACATCGATAAAATTTATGATCTCGTACTGGGTGACCGACGTTTGACCATTGGTAAGATAGCTGAGATAACAAAAATTAGTTATTCCCGGGTGTAACATATAATAACGGAAGACTTGGGTTTCCATAAGGTTTCTGCTCGCTGGGTCCCGAGGTTGCTTTCAGCTGAACAAAAACGAGTTCGATACACAATTTCGCGAGACTGTTTGGAACTTTTTGAGACTGATCCTGAGGACTTTTTGTCTAGATTTGTTACCATGGATGAAAGCTGGGTTCACCACCATCAGGAGTATGGTGGTGAACCCAGCAACAAACGAAACAGTGGAAAGGATCAGACTCTCCTACACCGAAAAAGGCTAAGGTCGTTTTGTCGACTAACAAAGTCATGGCTTCTGTTTTTTGGAATGCGAAGGGCATTATTTTTGTAGCTTATTTACCGAAAGGTCAAACTATAAATTCTAGTTACTATTGTAACTTTTTACGAAGACTCCGGGAAGAAATAAAAGAAAAAAGGCCGGGAATGTTGCGTAAGAAAGTTTCGTTTCATCAAGACAATGCACGTGTTCACACTTCGGTTGAAACAATGTCTGTAATCCATGATTGTGGCTATGAATTGCTGCCCCACCCACCTTATTCACCGGATTTAGCCCCCTCGGATTATCATTTATTTCCAAATTTAAAGAACATTTG
The DNA here is from genome assembly GCA_017140195.1 of Eumaeus atala. Classification (NCBI taxonomy): domain Eukaryota; kingdom Metazoa; phylum Arthropoda; class Insecta; order Lepidoptera; family Lycaenidae; genus Eumaeus; species Eumaeus atala. The sequence goes on from JAFELO010001156.1 coordinate 16,999, forward strand.
GGTAGCTCGAAATTTTAGACCAAAGATGAGGTGATAGTCGCAGTAAACGATTATTTCGCCGACCTTCGGGAATCTTTTTTTTTACGAGGGGATAAACAAGTTGCAGGTCAGGTGGAAGAAGTGTGTTGAGCTAGATGGAGACTATGTCAGAAAATAAAAATAAATTTAGATCCACTTTTCTTTCATTTTCTTGGTCGGGCTCAGAACTTTTAGATCCACCCTCGTATCTACAAATCTTTAGTAAAATCACACTTAAACCACTTAACTGAAATTTGGGGTAATGCACCGAAAACTAAACTGTGCAGTTACAGGTTAAACAAAATAAATTATTAAAGTGTTGTTTCACTACCATTACCTTAATTCTACAAAAACAATATATACTAAGCTAGACACAATGAATATTAAACAACTGTGCTTACAACGCATGCATCTTAATTAGAAAAATTATAAACAAAAACGTTCATACCAATCTACCTTTCAATCTCACATATATCTAAACGTAATACTCGCCGAGGCGGCTTGCTTGTTATACCAAAAGTCCGAACAAAAATTTGCTAAGAACAATATAACATATGACAGAGCACAACTATATAATGAATTACCCACCGATATACGAAATGTAAAATCGCACGATGTTTTTGAATCTCTTAACAGATTGACATAAGTATATTTAATATAACACACGTACATATATCACTATAAGCACTCGCTGTAACCACATCTTTATACTCTTAAAAATTCTCCTACTCACAAAAATATACTGGTGTTTATTCGTGGGAGTATAACAATTATGTATTGGAATACATAATTGTTATACTCCCCACTGTTTTCTTACAATTATTACACTGATGTGGAAGCATTGTGCAAGTATAAATTAAGACTTGCTGTTAAATTATAATCAATTTAAACCTAAGTAATGTTCTCATATAAGTGGCTGTATTGTCTTTTTTGAGAATAAATATCTATTATTTTCCGATAATATAATATTATTTTCCGATCTGAACTTACGCTTGGGAAGAAAGGGAAGCCCAATATGGATTCATCGCATTGATATAGGCGATCGTCGGGCGACGAGACTAGGTTTGTGGTTAAAAGTGGGACCTAACCCCCTCTCGCTCAGATGTCAGAGATTCATCCGGATATAAGTGTATTATCATGGTCAGAGGGACCGAGAGGTACCTCCTCCCCCTACTGTGACGTCCGCGGCAGCTCGTGCGCGGTAGTTAAAATGGCCCCAGCACTGACGTGAACATTTGGATCAGGTAGAGGATCGTGAGTGGGGGGCTCGCCCAACACCCCCCTTCACCTTCGTCAGGAGACATGCGCGCGATAGTCCCAAATTACCTAACCGGTATGGTGGTATTATATAGAAATAGGCGGATCGAGCAATAGCAGTGAGAAATAAACTTCAGCAATATAATAATGTTATGTTGCCGAAATTATTGCATGTTAATAATGTGCAATAATTAATAGGCAGTAGTTACGATATCAAGCGCTAATCTGTTACCAAGCGATAACTGGGTCAAACCGGTATCAGCCGCCGAGTGAAGCAACTTATCATCAGATAATTAAATTCATCATTATAGCCCTGTTTGATTCATGTGTGTATTAGTAAGTGCCATTCTGCATTGCAGCAGAATTGGGTGGACACGACCGCGGAGGTAGCTCTCGCTCACTTACCTTGATACCGCCGTAAAATGACATCGTTTCGTGCGCTTTTTGAGTAGCCGATGGCCCATAAGGAGGGAGGTGGAAAGGATGACAACGCATCGGCATGAGAATTATGCTGATGTTCATGGGCGTCGGTAGCCGTAGATAGGATTCTCGTTTGTTCCCCTAATAGTAAATTTCTTTTCGGGTATACCTTGTAACGGTAACCCTGGATTATATGTAAGCAAGCAATACGAGTCCTCGTAACTGGAAGTGCACAAGACGCAGGATACGATCCTTTTCATTTAACCCGTTCTCCCGTATCCTATAAAAATGAGACCTATTTTGTTATACTTTTTACAGGGATTGCTGCCATGAGCTGTTAGGCCACATGCCTCTGCTAGCGAACCCGAGTTTCGCACAATTTTCTCAAGAACTTGGCCTGGCGTCCTTGGGTGCTACCGATGACGATATTGATAAACTAGCCACGGTAAGAATTAGCATTTTATAGCACAATACCAATAAGACATTTGGCGACTACCAACACCCATTATGGATTGTTATGGTAGAAAAAACTAATACCATAAACAAGGCAAGATACCCCATACAAACTAAAATCATACTGTCCTATGACTTTACTTCCCACTTTAGGTAAATTGCTAAAGAGGCTGACTGTAGCATTACCCAGGAGGCTGCCCACGGGGCTCAATATTATCAACAATAAGTTGATAATGTGTAGAATATAGTATTTGATGACATGTTTTTTTACATTAATAGGTTACGCGGACAAAGCTCTATTGTTAGTTCAGGTAAATTCACGATCAGAAATTGAGACTAAATAAAACATGTGCCTTTATTTAGTATCGAATTGGGGAAAAAGAAATCATTTAAACGTAAGGAAGCATTTACATATTTAGGTTTAATGTAACGCAATAAGCCCCAGATGATAATAAAATTATATTTAATGTAGTCAATATGTGTTAGGCATTTATATCTCCGTGGTGCACAGCGGTCGGTCTTCGCCTAGCTGCCGTCTGTTTTTTTCACTGTTTAAGTTAGTGCAGTCCCGTACTGTCTCCGTTTTGATTGGGGAGGGAAACTGAAAATACTTCCTACTCCTCTTATTTTCTCCTGATAAAGTTCCTTGCGTGACCCAAGGCAGTTTTAGCATGCTCTCGAGCTCCCTGCGATCATATCAAAGGGTCACGAGTGGTGGCCGCTGTCGATCAAGGCTACACAGGAGTAGCAGAGGTGGGAAACTTTCGTGAGCCATGCCCGACTAAAAAAAATAATAACACCCATTAACATCCGCAGGGTTGCTCCGTTTTACTTCATCTTCATTAACGACCGGCAGTGGTAACATACCGTTCCTGTTTAGGGTTCCTTTTTTCGCGCCTTAAACAATTTGCAAATTATTGTTTTACCCTCCTTTCCTCCTCCACGGCAACAATAATTTTTATTAGCTATTGTTTTGTTTCCAGCTATACTTCTTCACGGTGGAGTTCGGTTTGTGCCGTCAAGCGGACGGTAGCTACCGCGTGTACGGCGCCGGCCTGCTCTCGTCCGTGGCGGAGCTTCAACACGCTCTGTGCACACCCGACAAGGTCAAGAGATTCGACCCCGAGGTCACCGTCAACGAAGAGTGCATCATCACCTCATATCAGAACGCCTATTATTATACGGACTCGTTCGAAGAGGCTAAAGAGAAAATGCGGCAAGTATCAGAAATTATTGTTGTTGCTCTTGAGTCTTTTCGCAAGTCTGTTTTATGATTTCCAATGCCAAATGCATGGGCATAATATTAAGGAGATAGTTGTCCTATTTCTATCCACCTTTTTAATGAGCCACCTGATCGTTATAGGACTGCATCGTTGTTTAGTGGTTCGAGTCCTAGATCGGACCAAAATATTATTGGAATTTTTCAAATTTCTAATAACAGTCCTACCTCCTCTCAGATCATTTCGTATTGGCTTAGAAATATGAGAACCTATTTCGATGGGTGCGAACAAGGAGTGAACTTGTGCTTGCGCACATACTTGTGCACATTAATATGTCCTGCACAATTGTCTAGTCTCTATAGAGATGGCCGCGCTGTACGAAATTCGACGAGGAAAACATTATTGTTATTATAGTTAATAATAAAAAAAACTGCATGTAACGCATATCTGTCACTTTAATTCTCGAAAAGGTACCCAAGTCCTCATGGCCCATGTCGGTTGCAGTGAAGCATGACACTGCCTCTTACAATTTCAGAACGACAAAATAAAGTGCATTCTCTAGAGTTGAGTTATCTCAAATATATATATATATATATATATATATATATATAGATGAATTTAGTATTTGAGCGTTCTTATATTGCAGCTAAATTGGTAGGTACATCGAGGTTTTATAAATTGCTTATACTTCACATAAGTTAAGTGTACCTCCCCAACATAGGCATACCTACCAATTTAGATACCATATGAAAACAAGAACGCTCTTCCAAGGAATACACAAAATTGTTTGTGATAAAATCTCAAATATTCAATTCGAAATCCCAACTGAAATTATATCTTTACACCATAGACTTGTAAGTCATTGTAAGTGAAAATATCTAATAACATGCTATTAAGGGTTGAAGAGGGTGAACGTTAGTAATAGTTAAGCGTCGCTGCATCAGAAGGCCAGGTCTTGTAAAATGAAGCTCGAATATTAAATATGTACTCGTACACGCAATTTCATTTTGTAAACGAATATCTTATGCATGATGTTAAATATACATTTATCTGTGACGATGGAAATTGATAAAAGAGTGTGTGGAATTAGATGGTCAACATAAGATGGAGAAAAAAAAAACAGTGCGAACAGGAGTAATCACTTATTAAGATGAAAACAATTTATACGAAACATGAGAGATGGAGAAAAGTATAGAAGGAGATTAGTAGAGAGATAAAAACATAACATGCATAATATAAAGGATAAATTATACATAAAATAAACGTTAAAAATATGTCACCCATAACTCTTTCCTACTTAGTTTTACAGTAGTAAACATGAGGTAGTTTACAGACGGTGTGAAATATAAGTACAGCAACAGTCCACGTTGAGCAACCGGGTCTCCTTGTTGTGCTTCCTTTGTCGAACTGTATACACATCTCCATTTTACTTCTAGGGCGTTCGCTGAGAGTATCCAACGACCTTTCGGTGTACGTTACAACCCGTACACTCAAAGCGTGGAGGTGTTAAGCAACGCGCAGAAAATAACCGCACTCGTCAGCGAGCTACGTGGTGACATCTGCATTGTGTCGTCGGCTATTAAGAAAATATCCGCCCAGGACTCCACCCTCGATGTGGAAACAATCGCTAACATGCTGCACACTGGTCTGCAGGTATTTATTATTGCAATATATACTATGCACTGCGTGACCTGAAGTTAAAAAAATTAACTAAAATATATTATTCTATAATTTTACGGGCTTCAATGGAATTACGCCTATGACTCGACACATATTTTGTTCTGCAAAAAAGCTTTGCCCCTTGAATGTACGACGTTTTTCCAGTGACCGGTGGCGTACTGGAGGTGAATCTCACTTTTGATTTATATTAATTATGACATGTCTTATTAGTATATGGTGTAAAGGAGCGAGATATTTGCATAACGAGATAAAAAAATGTCTGCGTTAATTATTGCTGGTGATTTTGAATGATAACGAACTGGGCTGTTAACGCATATACTTTGCGAGTGTAGGTACATGAAATTTATATGTGTTTGCGGTCGCATCAAGATCACGTGTGAACGTTTTCGACAACGTGAGGTGAGTCCTCTCCCGCTTCATCCCTTATCGTGTCACAAACACTCCGTTTCCCTCACACTTACAGTTTTTAACAATACAGATACACTAACACCATCACCTGCAATGCGTACACGCATAGGTTCGTAGACAATCAACTCTTATTTTCACCAAAGGCTCAACACTAGACTCGGTTAGTTTAGTGATCAGTCAAACAAAGTCCAAATTGATATTGCTGTATTACAACCAAACCTAAATGGGTTTCCAGTGACCAATTGGATTAGAAGGTGAAAAGAGTTCATCACGCCTACATACTAATTATGCGGGTGTCTAGGCTTTGGTAGTCATGAAAATGATCTAACTGGTTGCTTGCCTCCTTATATTATAGAAAAATGTAGTTTGTATTATGAATATTTACATAAAAAAACATACCAATGCTATTTTCAAGTAAAAGAAGCCTATAGACTCTGCATAATAAAAGACTTTTTGCCCGTCTTTTTTTCTCTCCTCGAATATACAACCGGAAACTCCCGTACCTCAGCAAGCTCAAAAGAACAGCGGTCGCTTTGCAGTGGTATCGTGTGAGCGAGAGGTATCCCTCTAGTCACGCTGGCCCATTAAGATAAAACATAATAGCGCCTATACGCTTCTGTACGCTATTAGACCTTAAAACATACATATAGAACGGTCCAGATGAGGGTAAGCACCATCTAGGTGTGTAATAAAATATCAAAAGTTGTGTCCTAATATTCACAAGGAAGTAATTAAGCAGGGAACTAAAGCTTACGATATCACGCGAAGAATAAGATCACTGAAGTGGCAATGGGCTAGTCACACACTCAGAAGATCGGATGACAGATGGGCCACTGAGGTTCTGGAGTGGAGGTGGAGGCCGTATTTCCAGCGGTGGACCGATAAAGAAAGATAATGATGATGATGACGATGA
>JAFELO010001156.1:23572-55984 GCA_017140195.1 Eumaeus atala
CTATTGTTAAACTAAATGTCCACTATAATATATTTAGATTTTTTCAAGAATATGCTACGTGTATTTCTTTATTTCATAATCGCGTTTCGGTGTTGACGTTAGGCTCCTTAACCTAGTTTCGAGACTAAAATAAAACACAGTTTGTCAAAACTTATTGCTTAATCCAATTACTACTAATTTTTTCTTAATTCAATAAAATTAGTAACTAAGACGTTTTTAATTTTTAATTGGAATTAGTTATGTCCAATTTTTGTTGTTAAAACAACAGGTTAAAACCTGGTTTGGTAAATGTGTACTGCAATGCAGATATAATGGTAGTGAGTGGGCCGATTCGATCGGGGAGGTACCTCTTGCTCATACGATAATACCGTATACTGCGCGTTTTAAGCAGTTTGTAAGTTTACTTCTAAACTATTGTTTATTTACTTGGCATATTTGATAGTATACATACATATTATTACAATATAATACAAGTACACTAGTGGTGTGATATGACTTAGCTCTTAATACTGTATTCATAAATATCAGACAAAGTTCAAGTTCTCTATGACCCTGATTCTCTATTACACGATTAATTAATTACACGCAGGTCCAGTGTCGTAGGACAGCATTAAATTAACAACTAGGTAGTCATTTTTTCACTTTTACCTACCACATAAAAGCTTTATATTCGTTACTTCTGACCGAACACTGCAACCAAAATTTGTAATTTATTCGCCAGTTAAGTTCCATGCAAGTTCTCCGCAATCTGAACCTGTAAAATGGACTTTCAATGTCTTTATAGTCCTTGTTTGGTATAACAAATATCAACATAGGCGATCAGTCAATGACTGATAAATATCCGTGTCACACGTGCGGAGTGCGATCTGAAACACTTACACGACTTCTGTGCTTCGTGTGCTCGAATAGAAAAATTGTGCTGTTGACCTTGTGATTGTGTTTTATTATAGCAAAGCGGCTAAAAAGTCTTCAATAACATTTTGTGGTAACGCCCATTAATATCTATACGGTCAACTATTGTTGCCTTTGTGCCCCATTAGGCCCATTGGCCATCCGACGCTCACAAGCTATACAAAACGAGCATACGCTCTTTATACCGATGTTATTTAACCGACAGATAACCGGCCGGATGCGACTGCAAGGTAGCAATGACACTATCTTTGGAAGTTAGTGTATGAAGCATACCACAAATAACACTTAACGTTAATATTTATAACATTGGTTAAAGCTGGTAATCAAAATTATAAAAAAATATTTAATAGTAGGTCAAAATAAAATATTAAATATTAAACAAGGTTTCTCTTCCATAATCGGGATGACACTGTGCATAAACTTATTCCCTGGGTATAATGTCGACTGATTAATTAATTATGATTCCTTTATAGCGTGTCCTAATTAATTACATTAATGATATTGTCCTACTGATCGAGACTCAACATCTCTTTTTAAACTGGCCTGCACGGGAGGTGTTATAGAGCACATAATATTATGTAAAACAAAAGATGTGTACTATCAAACCTTTACAACCTCCTTCACTTATTCCGATGAAACGACAACTTAATAAGACAAAGTAGGAACACCCAAGTTCAACGGCAAACCAGGCGTCACAGTGGTATATTGTCGCCAACTTTCTGACTCTGGACGTAATTGGAAAAGGTTTTCTTTTCGCCCGACACTGGATTCAAACCAGTGACATCAAGATCAGTGATAGAACATTAGATCACGAGACAATTGTTATATTAACATTTACTATGTACAAAATACATTAATTTAATTTCGCAGGTAAACGAGAGGAGTCCGCAAAGCACTTCCGGCGGTAGCTCTCCCAATTCTGAACGCGGCCAATCACCAAGACCGGATGCATACAAAAACAAGTAAAATTGTAATAGGCTTCGAGTTACGTATCTCTAGATTATTTAAATATGTACCAGTGTTCCCGATAATATAATACATTTATGCAGATTATTATAAAATTTATATATTATAAAAATATATTTTAGGAAATAATATATTAGATAGTTCTGTATTACATTATACGAGGTACATTTAGAGCCATTAGAAACCATCTAAAACACACAGGGAAACGAATTTATTTTGTTACTACTTATATTCATCTTGTGTAAATTGAAATTTGAAGTTTAATATTACAGTCGATGAAATGAAAAAGTTATAAATAATATAATTAGTATATGGTATTTCTATTGACCGTAGAAATTTATTGATTTCAAATTAATTGACATTCATTTTCTTAAATCCGTAGCCACTGTTGTGAAATATACAAATATGCTTCATACCTTTGCAGAATATAAAGTTAACTACAGAATTTAGTAAATGCTTACCATAGTATAATGAATAAGACATTCTATTTTATGGTTCTGTTTGTAAGCGAATAGTGAAATTGAAAATTAATTTTAACTAATAGTAAAATCAATACTTCCTAATATTACATACTTTGCTTAAACATTCGGTTATAACACGGATATACTACCGTAGTAATGTCCAATATTTATCTATACCAGAAGTAGAAAAAATCGAATACAATGTCTATCATAATACATTTAAATACTTCGGAGTAACTATAAGAAAATGTATAAGCCTAAATCTAGTGCATACCAAAAAGTGGTCATATAGTGAAATATAATTTCTGCAACAGTCATTTGTTTTATTTTATCCTCGTGTCGTTAAGAAGAAATAGGAAAATTCCGAAAATATTTCGTCATCGGAGGACTAGGTATCGAATACCTAATGACATCAGATATACGATTATGCATTTATGTATGGGCTAAAAAAAAGACTTTGTTCAGCCGACACATATTTATACGATTATTCCTGTAATAGAATGACTACCGATATGAAATAAGGTACAGGACAACGGCTTAATGATCTCTGAGGACTGCGGTTGTAAAATTGCCAACAAAACGCCAAACTTTCACCCAAAATCATAAATACCAAAATATTTTTTTGACCCGGGATTATTATACACACTTCCCAGACAGATCCATGACTTAAATTTTTTATCACAGTATTTAGAAGATGTTATGGAATACATAGACATTGTTACGACTGTTACTGTAACACGTTACTGTGACAATATACAGTAAGTGAATGATACGCTGTCGCATTTCATGGTTTTTTTCTGAGTTTCCGGTGGCCCATTGGAGTAAAGGAAGGAAAGGCAACACGTATGTACAGGCTACATATCTGGATTGCAATTACTCAGATGTCTGTAGGCATCGGCGGTTATTAAAAATATTTACTAACTTCTCGTTTGTTCCCTTAAACTATAAATATGCAGTATTATACCAGTCTAATCCTGCTGCAATCCATGCACTTCATACAGAATAGTATGCCTGTAATTAAATTAAATGTACAGGTAATTAAGGTCACTTCGCTCCTAATTACGTATTTAGTCCGTCGTTCAAATTATGTAGTATGTGATGATAGGCAGAAGTAGCTTTGCTGTAATACAAGTAAGCTTTAGTTTGGAGCAAAGCTTCGTTACTTTCACATTCTGGCTCTTAGTAATTGCTAGTGAATTTTAACGCTACTTGAAACACAGTCAATTTGGAACATTATCTGATTGTGGCGAAATTTCTATACATTGTCGATCGATCAATGATCTCTTACGTCAGAGCATCTGACCCACTGCTTCAATAATTCAACTGCTGGTAGACTGATTGATCTCTGATCAACATGAAGATGATCTTTGCGATTATCTCGACGCCCGGCGCACTGATATCATAGTTTTCCCATTGATCGCCATACGTCACGGCCACGATCCATTTGAAGTCGAACAAATTAAGCTGTAATGATAAAATATTACCCTATTTTATTTTATTTAAATATATATTATATTATTTATATAGTAATGTACGCGTACAAATGATAAAATAGCAAAAAGTGTGCCTGTACATTAAATATATTTATTCTTTTTATTTTTATTATTTTTATTTATTACAGAATCAACAACACTTGACGTTGTTATAAAATATAATGATGACATTACAATACCTACTGCCATTGAAAGATTCTCATTTTTTAGAAACGTAAAAATAAATTTAAACATTCAGGACAGACATAACGTTACTTAGCATAAACAGAGGGTTAGTCTTAACTTATAATACACACATACCTTTGTATAGTTTGCATGGGGCATTAAATGTAAAGAAAATAATAATAATAAAGAAAGAATGCCAATTTGTCACAACAATGACAATAAGTCACAACAATAACAGGTATAACACGAAATACAACACGACAATACATCTAAGTGTGCAGAAAAGACACAAGGTGCGAAAAAATGACACGAAACATTATTTGTTAACACCATTAACACGATTATCTTGACGCACTGACAATGGATATCAATCCTCTTTTTAAATTTGTTTTCATTCAGGTGAAGTATATTGAGGTTTATATAGAGAGCTGTTTATTACAAATGCGTAGACAGCGATTAACTAAGGAGTTCTGGGCGAATATTATGTGGGTGGAAGGAACATGAAAGAGAACTGTATATCTTGTACGTTTACGAGGTACGTACAATTGAAGAATGTAATTAAGAAGGTAATTAATTCAGGGTTGTCTGTTTTAGCATTAATAACGTCGTGCATGAATAATATTTGAAGATCGTGTATAGATCTAATGGTTTGGAGTGCTTCACCGTTAATATGATACTTCATTTTTTTTAGATTGCTTTTACGTGTGAATACCATATGTTTACATTTAGATGTACACTATAAAATTATGTTCATAATATAAACAGAGCGTATCCAGGTCACTTTGTAACTTATGGTGATAATACGGTTTATTTTTCTTCTTATACTCCATATATTTCCAGAATACTTTAGGTGACTTTTTAATTTCTAATTATATATGCTCTAAAAAGGAATTATAACATTATTTTTCTATTCCTTCTACTCTATTACGCAAAGCGGAAAATTGGTTGCTATTCTATTTCCATAGACGATGATATTTAGCGTTTTCTTTAATTGCATCAATTAGAGCACTCGTGTACCAGTGTACCAAGGATAGTCGTATCTTCTTGTGAATGCTAGTTTAGATTGGACGTGAGTATCGATGTTTTCGCTTACGACTGAATAAAATTAATTTATAACATTAGGTAAACTTATGGATGAATTATTAATAAAAGACCTATCGCGATTTGTAAAGACATCGTTAAGGCATGAAGTTTTCTAAAGTAATATACTTTCCTGGCAGTTGATTTAACAGTGTTTATAAAAACATCTTTAACGTGAATTCTATAGCGGGGCGTGACAAGTCTTCGTTTACTAAAGGGCTGTCCGAATGGTAAATATTTAATTGAATGTTGGAGGATATTAAACCCAAATGTTTAAGTTATTGTTTATATTGTTATATTGATTAAGTCCTTTATATGATGCAAAATAAATTAAGTCATTAGCCACATTTTGCTTATCCAAGGAACCTTTCCTAATAATTTTCGGATAGCCGGCGTGCCAAGCTTGCCAAGCGGCTGCTTGTATACTAGGAAGATTAAAATTACCTCCTAAAGAAAGTATTAGGATGTTAGTCAAAAATAAATTTAAGTGGCTCAATAAGGGATCGCATACGGAACGGGAGGTATGTATACCACGTATAAGTCGGCGGTGGTTCCCAACGCCCGACGTTTCAGCTAAACAAATTCTACACCACGGCTGTCGTAGTAGTAACGAGCACGCGCGCCCAGGCGGTTAACGCACTGTTAGATGCCTCTAAGAATGGAAAGTCTTTTCAAAAAATAAATTTTGTTACTGCTAAAACCAATAGTAAAATATTATAATTAACTTATGACAAATGGATATAGAAATAGTACGCGACCGTCAGGTCTGATATATGGATAGAGACTGAGCTGCCGGGATAAGTTAATGGTTAGTCTTAACTTAATCAGGTTAATCAGGGCCTTAATCAGGTGTATTCAGCATTATAGCCTCCGACCTCTGGACCTAATACCTCCCCCTTCTAGAGAAGACTTGGGGTGGTACAAGTCTTCAGCTAGAGGCGACTCCTGGCGGGAGCACCAGAGTTCGTCTCCAACGCGGTCGGATTGCCTAGTACTATTTCAACACTGACGATAATATTCTCAAGTGAATTTACTGGTGCTGGTATGCGATCGTAGTTGGCCTAGAATTGACGGTTGCGTTTACACAAATATCTTATTAATTTATAAAATGAATATAATCTTAGTGATATACATATTGTAATAAAACTTATAGAATAATACGTTCCCGATTTTCTGAAATCTTCTTGATTAACTTCTACGTTTCTCAGCCGGTCCAGTGGAGAAGCTACCGCGGCCTTATCTACTTCAATTTCATCTAGATTGGTGATATTTTCAAAACTATTCGGAAATACACTATTATATTTAACACTGTTGATACTACTTAAATCATACATATTATATATTTCGTTTGACAAATTAAAAACTGATTGGAGAACTTAGTTAATTACATTATATTTCGGTATCAGTACGACCGTCTTAAAGTAACCGTTACAATGGTTAGGGATGACGATTATTCCCGTGCCTATAACAGTGGTCTGTAATACAATTTTGAACTATCGCAGTAGATTCTAATTTTGGATAGTCGAGATTGGACGTAGATCCACCTATTGTTTGTGATGGGGTTGATGACGTATATCTTGTTGTTGTTTTGTTTGTTCTAATTTTGCACTGATACGGCAAGTTAGTTAGAGCCTTGGTTAATAGCTCGTTCTCACATGTTGAGCGCGCCGCTGTTAGGTTATTAATTTTAGAACAACAGGCAGCTCGAGGTCGCTGGGCAAATATCTGCAGTTATCAGCTAGCTCGCGGTATAGCTGACGCAGTGTAATTATAGCTGGGTGCATTACATTGACGCTACTGAACAGTATTGCATTGGTCACATCTTGTATTTGAAATGAAAGAGTAAGTGGGGTTGACTCAAGTGAGTTAAGTATTTCATTTACGGTTGCCAAAATTTGTAACCCGCTCGTGGTTTCCGTAATATTGCCAATAACCCGTGTGAGCTTGCCAATAGTCATATTAAGGTTAAATTCATCTTCATGAATTTTGTGAATAGTTTTATTATATGTTGAAGTTAGCGATGAAGTGATGAATATATTTTCTTTCATAAACCCAATTAGTTGTGTTTCACTCTGCTACAATGATTCTATTGCTTTATTGTATTTTTAGCCATCATCTTCATCTAGATTGCCGAAAATATGTTTTATTAAAGTACCTGCTCCAATGATCCATGCACTTCGTTTACTTCTGCTATCTATCAGATGTGAGATGGATGAGTAGTCTGAAGCTAAATCCTGATATCGCACTATCAATGGTATGAGTCTATTGCATTATTTATCTATCGGCATTATGTGTGTTCGATTACACAGGTTCTCAGTTGTTTTTATATTATAGCTAATGGCGTCTATATGAGCCCTCAAATGGGATATGTCTAAGGGTATTACAACCCTCAGGTGTGTGTTACTTATGCCGAGTGTGCCTATATAGTCGAAATAAAGACCAGAGCCTGAAGAGATAGGGTGAGCCTAGTCCTGATAGGATAGACACCATTCTGGACGCCTAGAAGAGAGGAAAATAAATAGAACCCAAAGAAAAAGAATGAATAAGAAAGATTATTTATATCTAAGTACTCACTATTATGTTACTTACTATTTTCTTATTAATATTGAAACTTATCCTAACTATATTTGCTAATGTGTATAATTATATTTTATCTATGTTCTTGTTATATCAGCTGGCTTTACTGGGTCGTAATGGTGTGTGATGAGCCGTCTATTTATTAATAGAGTTAATGTGTTATTACCATTTATTTTTATGATTTTATATGCTCCCTTCCATATGGGAGAGAGCGTCTTACGTAATCCTAAATGATTTTTTAAGTAGACATAATCGCCGGCTTTGTGGGTAATTGGTCGGGCACGGTTATCATAATATGATTTCGAGGTTTCCTTGGATTTTCTTATAGAATGTAATGCTTTTTCTCTCTAATACTTTAGTCTATTCTGAAGCATCCGCACATAATCCGGATATGTGGCTCCTTGGGGCTCGTTATATGTAGAGCTGGGTATGAACGGTTTGCTACCGAACACTAGTTCGTGTGGTGTTAAGTGTGTTGTGCAATGGACGGACGTGTTGTAGGCCAACATAGCTGTGTATGCATATCTAGGCCAATTTGTCTAGATTTTTTTCAGTATGGAGTGGCTTCACTCTAAAGCGCCTTGCGTCTGTGGATGATATAATGAGGACCACAAATTCTTTATTTTAAGGAAATTGTAAAATTTGTGACTTGATCAGTGAGTATAATTTTAGGGATACTGAAAATGGATATATAGTGGAGGAGGCATTCGCCAGTTTCTTCGGCTGTGGTAGAGCGCATGGGATATGCAGTCGAGAATTTAGTCGGATCGTCTTGTATAGTCAAAATGCATTTTAGTTTAGCTGTCCCGGCTTCGGGCAGTGGTCCAACGAGTTCCATGGATATCCGCTGTCCTGGAGCCGATTAAGTGCTAGTAATCTGCATAGGAGCTCTGATCTGGTTGAGGCAAGTTATTTAAGTCATTTTCAACTTCATCTCTAAGTATGTCTGAAATATTAGTAGGCTCTATTTCCGGATGAGGTAAAATGTCATCAACAGGGTTGTTCGTTTCGGCAGGGATTTTTTTGGGATTGACGGATGCCGGCGATACTAGCAAATCTAAAAGGTCTCTGTCTAATTCTTGTGGAGATTCTATAAGGTTTACAGGATATCTGGATAACGCGTCTGCATTCAAATTATTTTTTCTCTTTTTATAGTGGATCTCATACTCAAATTCCTCGAGTTTGAGACGCCATCGGACTAATCTTGATCCAGGATCCTTGCAATTTTGAATCGATGGCCATAGAGATGGGGCCTGAATACTTTTGTGCCGAAAATTATAGTGAAGCATTCTTTTCCTGTTGTGCTATAGTTGCACTCAGCTTTATTTAATGCATATATAATGGGGAGATCTGGTCCGATAGGCCCCTGTGATAAAATAGCAGAAATTGCAAAGTGCGTTACGTCACAGGTGAGAAGGAAGGGTTATGAGAAATCTGGATAAGCTAGGACTGGTGCTGAAATTAATTTGTTCTGTAAGGATTCAGAAGCAATTGTTGTTCATTTTTCCAATGAAATGGAGTATCTTTTTTAAGCAGTAATGTTAGTGATTTTGCTAGTTTGGCGAATTCAGGTATAAATCTACGGTAATATGATACCAGTCATAGAGAGGACTTGACTTCTTTTGGTGATTTAGGCGTAGGCGTAGGCCGTCATTTTCCATTATATGACCAAGGTAGGCTACCTCTTCCCGAAGGAATTCGCACTTGTCCGGCTGTAGTTTCAAATTAAAGCACCTGAGTCTACTAAACCCTGCTCGTAGGTATCAACGTGAGAGTATAAGTCAAAAGAGTAAATAACTTTGTCATCATTCAGGGACATTACCATTTAACATTTTGTTAAAATGGTAATGTCCCTGAGGGACTGAGAACGGTGTTTTCTCCGCGTCTTCGGGAGAAATTAATAATCTATGGAAACCGGATGCCAGGTCTAGCGTGGAGAATTATTTACTTTTACGTAACTGGAACAGAAATCAAGGATTTCTGAAATTTGAGGAATCATGTAAGTTCTTCCTATAGTTATATCGTTCAGTTTACGATAGTCAGTGACTACACGCCATTTCCTTTGACCTTGGGTATCTAACTTCTTAGGGACAATCTAGATTGCTGAACTCCAGGATGAGATAGAAGGTTCAATTATATTCTGTTGGAGCATTTTGTTTATATGAGTTTCCACTTCCTTTTTGTGGCATTCCGGGAATCTATAGGACTTGGTATGTATAGGGATATCAGTGGTCGTTACAATTTTGTGATTTAGGATGGAAGTATAAGAGAGGCGATCTTCCAGTAAGTAAAAAGCGTCAGATTCGTCCGTGTTCAAATGGTCTAATCTCAGTGATTATATAACTTTACTAGCTCTAACAGCGCAATTTCGAGTACTTAGATTTACTTCAAATGATGTCGGAGGTATAGGTTCTAGCTTTAGGTTTAAATTTGGATTCACATTAATAGGAAATTCTGAAATATTAGCTACAGTAAGATTAATTCTGTCATTGTCTTTAACTTTCACTATACAATTGGATACTAATAGGTCATCGGTAATGTGTTGGTCCAGGATTATACCTTCTTTGAGGCCATCGTTTTTTATAGAACATTCAATAACTGTTTTTGAGCGGGGCAGAACGACATAGGATTAATAAAATGTAACTGAATATTGAACTTACCTATTTTAAGAGTATCCTTGGTGTAATCAATTGTACAGCCATGGTCTGTTAGAAAATCGGAACCAATGATGCCGTCATATAGTAAATTAATGCCTTTTATCACATGGAATTTATACTTTATGGGTTTACTTTCTTTTAGTTTTATTTTAAGTTGGAAATGGCCCTCAGCTAATGTGGGCTCATCGCCTGGGTCTATTTTTTTAAGTTTAACTGATTCTCCTATGAGCATTAGAATTTTAGAAATGCAGGATGATTTAAGCAGGCTTATAGAGGACCCTGAGTCTACTAGGACTGAAAGAGGGATGTCTGATACATAAGTATGTAACAGGATATGAGGTAGTAATCGCTTAGACGTATCTATATTGATTTCATAAATTTTAAGATTGGATTTTTGATTTAGAAATATTGGTGTGTCACGTGCGATGAGACTTCCCTTTTTGGGACTGGTTACCCTGCGGTGTGTCATAATACTATGTGACATGTGACCTCCCTTTTGGGGCTGGTTACCCTTTGGTGTGGTCCTAATATTACGGCCTGACCTAGGCCTTCCTTGTGGGGCTGGTTACCCTGTGGCGCGGTCCTGATGTTATGTGAGATGAGACCTCACTATTGGGGCTGGCTATCCTGTGGCATGGTCCTAGTAGGGATAATGATGTTATCGTCTTGAGCGAGATGAACTCTCCCCGTGCTATACCTATACGGGACATCTGAGCGTATAAATTATCATTTCTGTCATCTACTGTAATGTCTGCTTCATCTTGCTGCTCATAAGTTTCGATTTTAGATACTCTGCTAAATAGTTCATCCTCGCAGGATGTCTAGTCTGATGATTAAATTGTGTGGGTTGTGATATCTTAAAGCTATTATTATTATTATACTCTCGTTTCTTACAGGTTAAAATACCGTAGCCTGGCATTTTACTGTATCTACAGGATTGTGAAATTTGTGAATTAGATGGCCTTGTGTTGTGAGTAAATGTGTTTGTGTTAAAGCCCGGATTTATGCGCGTCTATTAAAATTATTATTTCTCATTTGAATTATTGAGCTTGGTTTCGTTTGCTGCTTTCTTATATAAAGTCTGCTGAATACGTTCTTCCAATATACCCAGGTTAATAGCCTCATTTTGGTTTTTTGGTGACCCACACCTCACAATATTTGATATTTTAGGATATAGTCCCATGAAAAAATGATGGAGAGCTAAGTCATCCGTCGCCGACGCGCGGCCAGACAATTCCTTAGCTTTAGATGTGGATGTTATATAGCTATAGATAGACAACTCGAAGAGCAAATTGGCTAACACTGTCTAATGCGCCTTGTTTAATATCTAAGATGCCTTCGCACAGCCAGCTTTCTGTAACCATAGCTATATCGCAAACCGACAACATGATGTTACTAAAAAATATGTGGGTACTGGTTTTCAAACCTCTAACGTTTTATTTATTATTATATTAAAATTAATTAATCAAATAATTAATTTTAATTGAATATTTTGTCTAGCCATGTCGATATCTTAGATACAACGACTTTCTGTATATTTCACATTTTCGTCATCATCATCATCAACAACAACAGTCCACAATTTATACGATAAAATTTAAAACTTAGTGAAACTATATTATTAATATGATATTCATCGCCAGTTAGGTCCTTCTCCTTTTGTACACAAAGTTTATAGCATACACAAAGGCGAAGAAAATTCTAACATAAACTAATTTTAAGGAAATGATAAATGTTTTTAAGAACAGCATATATTTACCGTGTTTTTGGTGCCATAATAGTACCATATTCATAATAGATAAAAGTGTACATAAACATTTAGAGTACGTTAAATTAACCAGCAATTGTATATTCAAGTAATAATTTTAGTAGTAGAATAGTACATGCATAGGCGTACCGTGTTGTGATATTATAATATTCACTTTAGTAAACTTAATAAAAGTAAATATGATAGATTTGTTACCCGATTTTTGCGAGATCTGATATGGTGTTGATTGGGATGGGTGGTGATGTGCCATTGCGACGTACCAAGATACGACAGTTTTTTGTCCACGTGTATTTAAAATCCAGATCCCTGGATTTTTGTTTACACTCTCTTGATGTAACTTACTACTTTTCGTAAGATGTTCGTTAATCAAAATGTTACTGTCTGTTGACTTGTCACTCAGGTCAATATCAGAAGGTTTAAAGGAGCGGTGTCTACGAGATGCCGCTATTATACAGTCCTTTATGTGGCGATGACGCAGGCGCGCGACGATAGCTGGGGTGGTGAAGCCGCTGGTCTTCCGAAGGCGAACACGATGCGCGAACTCCACCTCACTCACGTAAAAGTTTCGACTCCGACGGTGTCCTCTTGACTTACCGGGCACGCCGACTATCTCGATGTTTTAGGACGTGCCATTGTTATTTCCGTGCATTCTCCTCCTCCAGATAGTGCGTACACTTCGCGTACGCGTTGAGCTCATTTCGCATGCTTTTATTTTCTTTCTTTAGATATTTTATATCCTGGGAGTACTGCGCTAGCGATTTAATTTCAGATTTCAAAAATAATATTAGATTGTGGTAATAAAACAGTAAGTAGTACATAAATAAAATGTCTGTCAAAGAGCGGCTCCTCTTCCTGCTTTTTAGTCTCCTCTTCCAATAAGAGGGGTACGAAGAGCCAGCTCCTCGGTTCAATTGGCTTCGCCCGTGGTGTCGCGGATCACCCCAGGCTTCTGAGCCCCACCGCCACAGCAAGGCTTGAACCAATGTCCCCACCATAGCTAAGAAGCCCTGATAATATATTATAGAGTGGAATAAAAGTAACCGAACGTAGACACTGGCACCAGTTAGTTAAAAAATATTACTTTTGTAATATTTAAAGCAAAGTAAATATAATAAAATTCTAACAATTTTCTCGATACAACAAAATTATATTAAGCAATATTGTGGTTTGTACAAAGTTGTAATTATGTCTTCCTTGAAAGACTTCTTTGTAAGTTCCTTTATCTGTCGCGGATAAGGGGGTTGGAACAGGAGTTCTTTCCCGCTCCCACCCTACCTTTCTGCCCACGACGAAAACGCTTTACTCCAATAAATTATAGATGGAATTTCACGACACTCATAAAATTATTTATCGCGAAAATGGAAATAAGAAATATTTATGCAAGAGTTTTATAATATAATTGTTAAGTAAGTGTATTTTCACTAAATTTCATCGAAGGAGCCCCCTCCTTAGTGTTTATTAGCCTAGGTATATGTTGTGTATGTAGATTTCTATATCCGCTGTATAGCCTTATGGGTTTGAATAATTTAGACATGCGAGTCGTGAGGTTCGATTTGATAGCGCGAGTGACGTTTACACATTAAATTTCATTTGAAACCGTCGGAGATTTATTTCTATGTGATGTTAAATTTGTTAATTGTATTTCTGATATTTTTTTATTGTATATGTGATAAAAACATTACAAACGGGTAACATAAACAGTTGCAACAAGTACTAAGAATTTAATATCTCATAAGTCTTATAATGAGCTATGTTGAGCCGTAGGTTATGATGTCTGTATTTTATTCCTAAGTCTAACAAAAGTGTTTTCGAATATTCTTTTCTGATTGTGGGTGATAGTTTATTTATATAGTTTATGACAAACGAGAAATTTGAGTCTTTTGACAGCTACAGATGCCCACAAACATCCGTATTACTGTCATGCACATGCGTTGCCCTCCGTTCCTCATCACCTTCGACGGGCTCGCGAGTTGGCAAATGAGTGGTCAAAGCAGATAATTAATTAGCATCATCGCGTAGTCCTGCTACCAGAATGCTAAGTTTCATCCTCATCGTCTCGATAACTCTACACTAAATGTGGTACCAGATGGTTTCCTTGCAATTTACCCAGAGGGGGCTATCGAGCTTTTGAGCTAATGTGCCGAGGAGGGTGTTGGTGTCGCTTATTGAACTACTTATCATAGACGCTGTACGTTCACAGATGATCGACCAGAAATCGTCAACTCGAGTATCCACAAACATAGCAGAAGCACTGCAGTATCTTGGCTATATAAAGGTGTGTTGGTAATAACTCACATAGACGCACGACCGGATGTTATTTACGGGCTATTGAACGTGCTATACGTTCAATAGCCCGTTGAGCTACCGTAAACTTGCGGACAAGTTCAAAATTAAGAGGCCATGTTATTACCTATATTATGTTAATTATTTAGGATTCAGATAAGGTGCCTATGGAGTCAGTTTAGAAGTAATTGTTATGGAAAATAATATTTGTGTTTCTCGCAGATATGACCTATATTATGTTAATTATATATTATAAGTAAACTATTGCTACTTAGATTTACGAGATTTCTGTGAGAAACATTTTTCTCCTGTTATATGTTATGCTTTTATGTAAAAAATACATCAATAGATTTCTCTTTTGTATTAGTTTCACACAGTTATTTTTCCTTCATAACGACAAGTGTGTGCGTCGATTCATTTGATGTAAAATTATAAGAACTTTCAAGCTTTATAACCTTGCAAATTTGTAGTTGTAGCTGGTTTGTGCCTAGAATAACCAATCTGATGATATGAGATTCTAACTAGATCTAGTGATTTTAGAATGCATTGTTTCTACTGTATGCTAATAATATTTCATCGAAACGATATGCTTTTTAGGTAGCCCCACCTTATGCTCGCCTATCCGTATGTACATCTGTCGACACATTTTGTTGGAAACACGTGAAATTATCAAGTACTGCAATGTCTTTAGGTACAAAATGAAATATTCTTCTAAGTTAACGGATACAGAGATAAACATATACTTTATATGAAAATGTATACAAAGGGTACTTCCCATTGACCTAGAATCATTAAATTTGGAAACAAGTTGGAAGAAACAAAAGAATAAGTGAATTGTTTTTATTTTACCAACTGTCTTACGTACAAGTTTGCATGATTTTTGTTCGGCTATTGGTACGTCCCAATGAGGTATTCATCTCATCAGAAACACTGAAGTTTGTGGTGCACTATACATAGGTAACAAATTATTATGTATATTAATTTGCATTTATATACCCTTTGAATCTAGTGATAGTATTATTACATGGTATACAACTGTATTGAACGGATTTTAATGTTAATTCATCATCATGAAACGTAAAATCTCAATTAGAATTCGCTTTGACTTTTACTGGTTTTAGACAAATTAATCTAATTTGTAGTTGTAGTGCTCAATTGCTAAATTATTTGAATCGAATATCACATAAAGAAACAATTCGAGTATCCACTTTCTGAAGCTCAGCATGGTTTTCGGTTACTACAGCGTAGTAATAATGTGTTCTCTTTTTGGGCGTATCTAACAAGGGCAATAAGTGACGGAACAGAGGTCGACACGGCTTACTTCGACTACCGAAAGCGTTCGATTTACTAGGTAGCGATGTACTTCTTAGTAAGTTCGCATCGGTCGGCTTCACACAGTCACGTCTCATGTTCTTCGCTAGTTACCCGAGAGACCGGAGGCAGTTCGTACAGTACCTTGGACACCGCTCGGAAACATTCTACACTTACTCCGGTGTGTGCCAGGGAATTAATTTGGGTCCTGTGGAGTTCTTTCTATGTAAAAGTTTTACCAAATGTAATAACTAGTGCAAATAGTTCGCTATTTGCAGATGATATAAATTATTTTTAAAAATTAGAAATTCATCTGACTGCCTAATTCTCCGATCTGACATTGATAGTGAAAAAGTTTTTTTTTTAATCGCATCTAATATTTATTACTTTTGCAGTTTGTTACTTTAATATACAAATATAAAACAATAAAAATATAAAAAAATGCCTATTCGAAGTGGTATCCAATGGCTGCAAACGTTGCTTAAACATTGTGGCTAGTTATCCGTAGAAACACGCACTCTTTCCATGGGGAAATTCTTCACAGCTAATCGTATGGAGTGTTTAAGGGACACCACATTAATTAGGCGTTATTGCTCTAAAGCAAGCTGTATTCTGACGATAAGTCATAATACTGACGATAAGTCATAATGCAGGCCAGCCATAATTAAGGCAGGGACTAGGTGAAGAGTAATCTTCAGCTCTTATCAAGTCCTGAACGTTTGTTTTAACCAATATTAGTTGGATCGAGATTTATGATCAGGTCCCGCAGAAAGGATCATACTGGTTTACTGAAAATGTTGCTCAATTGCAAAAAATATCAGCCGTAAACACATTTTTTCTGTAAGCCCCTGTATGTACTACTTCAGTAGCCGTTTCGATTTTATCACCCTGTTCAGCTTTCGCTTATCAGTTAAGGAATGACCAGTGCATCTCTTATAAGCTGCAAGCCCTAAGTCATCTCTTAAAATATGCGAATTGTATCTGAGTGCTATCTTCACTTCCCGATATAAAATCTTTTGCTTTCGGACAGGATTTCATCAAATTATTTCTATTACTGCTTTGACTATACCATTTTCGTATGGAGACCGCGTGGACGGTCAGAACTTTTTCCATCACACGCAGTGGAAGTCTCATTGTACCTAATAATAAACCGGTACACAAAAACTTGACTATTAACAAGTATATGGCGAGTTTAAAAAAATACATTTGCCTCCACACATACTCTGTGTAATGAAATCAAAGCGATTCTGTTCTCTTTATAATTCCATTTTAATACCACAATCGTATAAAATTGACGGATCCTAAATTAGAATGTATTATTTATTTCACTTTTGATTGTAACAGTATTTATGGCTAGACTAAGTATGCCATTGGTGTCAATTAAATATTTTATATTTTAATGATAAAAAATGTGCAATAATAACATTTAGATGGAAAATTGCTCTTAGTTGTAAAAAAAATCATTCCAGATAAAATACATAGAAATTATAGAAAAACATCTATATATATCTATATATCTAAGCCTGTTCCGCGTGAGGATGCTTGGGTGTGACAGATTGGAAGTACGGCGTGACATTAGGCTAATTTCTTATCTTGATACTCTAATCACAGGCTAGAGAAATAATTCTATATTATTGGGATACGTAGGTTTACTTGTGCAGGATAATTACTCAAATACTCGCCATCGCAGGCTACTTGCTTTACCGCCGACAAGCGCCACTGGCTCGTGCCACCTTAGTAATTTTGCTAACAATGAAAATAAATTTATGTATGTCATACTCCACCAGCGCAATTAATAAAAAAATGTAGAATCAGGGATAGAAAATAAGTAAAATTACAATTTTACTGTCCTAATGTGTTATTGTATCATCACTACCAGCCCTTCCCTGTCCACTGCTAGACATAGGCCTCTCTCATTGAACGCCAAGACGACCGATATCCAGTTACACGCATCCATTCCAGACCGGCTGATGCACGGAGATCGTGTTCCTACCTGGTGAACGGTCGACCAGGAATTCGTTTTCTCAAACGCGGCCTTCAATCCAGAACCTCACTGGCCCATCTGCCATCTATTCTCCTGAGTGTGTGACCAGCCCATTGCCACTTCAGCAGCAAATCATTTTATCAATTCCAGTTGGAACTTTGCGGAAAATGCTTTGGCTCTTCAGAAGTTTGAACATAATGTTGACTGTACTAATCGGACACAGTCGCGTCGAAAGCCTATATTCAGAGAGAATCAAACCAATCGGTGATCACTTCTGGTTTTAAACGATCACGAAGACATCCCTAAATTTCGGTACATCATAACAAAGTCAATCTCGTTCATTATCACAGTATTGGGGCTCTGCCATGTCCACTTCCTATGCGGCTTCTACTTAAAATAACAGTTAATTTAAAAGAAATTTCTCTTTCTCGAGGAAGTTTATCAGCATTTGCCCTCAGCGATTTCAACTTCTCGATTCGACCCCATTTCGTACTCCCACTTTGGTATTAAAGTCCCCCATAACAACATTGTAGTGGGCCTCACAGGTGTTATGTAAGGCCTTTGAGTCATATTCACAAGCCTTCCACGCCGTAACCGGAATGTGTCGAGGTTGGTGCGTATATTTATTTCACTTTGAAGCTGTACCTTTTAGCAACTTTATGAGATACACCACCCTACCCGACACACTAGAGATTTCGACGATTTTGCCTACAAGGGACTTATTCACGAGGAATCCCACGCCGCCTTGTGATGGCGTGGGACAGGTGACCCGATGACAGAGTTATAGTGTCTTCACCTTGTCTTCCGATCTCGCGTAATCCCAGAACGTGTCATCGGATTTTTTCCAGTTCCACTTCCAGCTCAACCTCAAATGGTTATCAAAAGTATAAGCGTTGGTCCATTATACGTAGACAGGTCAAATCGGAAGGTAGCGATCCGTAGTCTGGAGATTCTTAGCACCCCTTGTTCCACCGTAACCGTGGTATTTAGGGATGTCCAGGACTAATGGAGCTACCGGGAACTAGGGGACGAGTTTTGCATCACCCTGGGCTTGGTTTGAGAGTGAGAGTATTCTTAGGCCACACAGCACATGTTTTGTATAGTTCTTACTTTCTCTTGTTTTATATGTGTTTTGTGTCATAACAAATATATATTTAAATAAATCCAAAATTTGGAACATTATATTTATATTCCTGAACCTACCAACTTGTTGTTGTAGTCTGTTTCACACAAAATGTACGCAGGTGTCCCCTAATATAATTTTGTTAACTTGATAAGCTCGTACTTCTCGTTTTGTGTCGGGTCGCGCCAGCACAAATCCGCTGCAATGCTACAACGCTCCGCCTCATAACTATTCCTGTTTTGTTCCTGCCCCTTACCGTATTGTAAATGATGCATGTGAAACAGTTCAGTTGCTACGAAAACCGAAATAGACTATGCAACTTTTATTCGTTTACCGTGGCAAATATAGCATCCAATAGCATGGAACCACGGATGTGAGTTTTGTATTTCAAGGCTGTACGGTTTTACTTAATCTAAATCTAGACTAGGTCAGCCAATGGTATCCGCGTAAGGCGTTACCTATGTACAGTACCGTCCGAGAACATTACATATTGTTATATGTAATGTTGGGGACTGCGAATAACTCTTACTATCTCCCAAGCTTTTAATAAAAAAATATTTAAACAGATTGTAAAAGATTATTCCTGGAAAAAACTAAGTTCGCAACTGGAACTTTTTTTTTGGGTTTTTGTAAAAATGCTCTGAGCATTTTGACGTATACTGACACACACGGAGATCATCACAATAAAACTCCTTTTACGGATTGTATCTCGGTTTAATTAATTATTTAACGAACCCAACCATAGTCACGGGTGGACTGAGATCGCAAATGTCCGGATGTTACAATTTTTAAAAGTACTCGAAGAATTATAATCTTAGTTTTCCGATTAACGCAAATAATATTTATGGTATCCTGCTGTCTTGACGTGTTGTGTTTTCTTTTTAATTCGATTATGTTTAACACTGGGTCCCAAGCGGAGGGAAGAATCCAGCCATTTTCTCTATTACAATTGGGATGTCTTTTAATTTTAACAGCCTCACGGATCGTCCTTGGAAGAAAACGGTGTTCCCTAGTGAGGATTTGCGCTTCATCAAATCTAATGTAATGGCAGGGGCCAACTGCAGCATTCTCATAGACCGCAGATTTTGTATCACGTCGGTATCTCATATCGGCTGTATGTTCTTTAAAGCGAGTTTTTATAGATATTTTAGTTTGACCTATATAACAGAGTCTACAGTCACAATCAAGTTTGTACACTCCTCCATCATGTAGAGGGACATGGCATTTTGCTGATGGTAAGAACTGACTAACCTTCTTTGGTCATTTTTATCAGTCACCCTTCTTAAATATGGTAATATTGCTGGTGGAACTCGACGCTCGACGGTGGGTGGTTTCACTTGGCCTCTGCGGAGGAAACGGGGGACCCGAAGCTTGTAGTCTCGTCGAACTTGGTAGATATGTTGAAGTTCGGTATCCAGGTGTTGCTTGTCTGCACTACACATAGAGTTCGCTGATCTCTATGATAAAGGCCATGTAGATGCGTTGACCTCCTTTCCTCCTACCTTACAATGGGCTTCCGGCTACTCACAAAACATACGCGGCGCGACAGCAAAGCTGTCTCTTTACGCCGTTTTGTTTGAACAAGGGTACCTCCCCAGTCGTGACGGCCCAATTCTCCCGTCACTGATACTTTCTTAGAATTTGCTCTTATTGGGTTTGTTAGACTCCACATTCCACTAGTATAAATAATTCCACTGCGATTAATTGAAAAAAAAAAAACATGTACCATAATATTTCTTTTTAATTTTTATTATAACATTGCCTGTAGAGCCGAGTGAATCATCCCACGCGCTCTCAAACGTATTCATAACACAAACAATATGAGAAAGATTGACGTAGACAAATAATCTCCGATCAACATTGGATTAAAATACATTATTAATGGTAAGCGTGGCAATGGTTCTAATGGAAGAAGTGGACGGAATATAATCATTGAGAATATCATTTTCTGAGTGTATGATTTATATATGAATTTGCTGACATTTATAAATTGCATTTTTTTTCTTATAGAATAGGAGGGCAAACGAGCCTTTTTATGACTACCGGCACCCATGAATACCCACGCAATTACTATGCCGACGTGTTGCCCGCTTTCACCCCTCAATGGGCTATCGGCTACTCACAAACCACACGAAGCGCGACAATGAAGATGTCGCAAATGTATGCCTTCGCTAGGAGGTTTTTTGGGAGTATAATAATAATGTCATCCTAGCTCATAGTTCGGCTTCGGCCTTCTATATAGAGACTAGCGAACTGCGCAAGACACACCATATTGCACAATTATGTGCGCAGGCAAAATGTATTTACTGTGCTCAATACAGGTACTGCATGTACTATATATATATAATGAAGAATGCCGGCTTAATGTGAGCGAGGGGTGGAAGCCTCGGTTGTGAAATCGCTGCAATACCTCTTACAACTTCTCATTCTCCTTAATAAAAATAATGTAAAGAGATTTCATCAACGAAATGGGAGGCCCAAGACATACACTTTTCAAAGTGACTGCTATGCAAATTAAATGACTTCATGAATAGCGTTCCTTCACCGTCTGTTGAACATCCACTCGTCTCGTTGCAGACAATTCTCGTCTTTATGTTGTTACAATTTATATTCTGTAAGATTCTATATGTTCTGTAACGGGGTCAACATGGGGGTTAAAGAGACTATACGAGTTGTGTTAAACTTTTATACACATTTATTCAATTGGTCTTCCCACATTCACAATCATGAACTTGTACTATTTTAAGTTTGTTAAATTGGTTAGTAAAAAGTCAGTTTTTTATATTGATTAGTAAAAAGAAAAGGGTATGAGGTCTTATCTGGCAGTTGTCCGAGACTCCCGGCTGCAACTTGGATGGTCCTTTATACATGCTGTTATTTTTCCATAACCACTAATCGTCACGGATCGTCCTTCATTCCTTATATTCGATATTTGAATAATATAGTGTTTAATAAGCGAAAAATAAAACTTAAAGGGAGTCGAGCTCTGAAAAGGGACACACAATTAATCTGGTTCCGTCCTATTCTCTTGGCTTCATGAGGCAACTAAAACCAGGCAATATATATACTGTGTTACAATTAATAGAATTCAACAACCAAGACAACAATGTGAAACATGGCGTCGGTAAGAAATCAAATATTGATTCGTGCATTGTGACACGAATATGTAGGTTCCCGGCTGAAGAGAAAAAAAAACATGATAAGACTAAACAAGAAAATGCTCATACTTTGTTCATCAAGAATAATACCAAAGTTTCCACGCCACTGCGAGATCTTCTTGAAGCTCTATAGTTCTGATGAAATATTGATGTATGTAAACATATTAATCCAAGATAGGACTACTAATATCTATGATATTAAATAACACGCCATAAACATAATTTTTCAAATAACACGTTCAATAGCCCGCTGAGCTACCGCAAATATGTTTCGGCCCCGTAGGTCATCATGGGTAGAACGCATTGGTTGAAGGCTTTCGTCTTTAAGCTCTGCGGTAAGTGATAAGGCAGAGAACTGGTGTATCCGATATCACGCGACGAATAGGCTGGCTGAAGTGGCAAGGCGCTGGTTACACACTCAGAAGAATAGTAAAGGTCGTGTTTACGAAAACGAAGTGATGGTCGACCGTTCACCAGGTGGGAAGACGATTTCCGTGCAGTAGCCGCTCAGGGATGGATGCGAGTAGCAGGATAAGGACTGATAATGATGAATGATGAAACATAATTTTAATGAGAGGTAGTGACATGCTGCAATGCCACGGCATTTGGCTGGCACGACTGGAGACGACCCTCTCGCTCACTTGATACCGCCGTAAAGTGACACCTACGGTGTCGTGTTTCGTGCGATTTATAAGTAGCCGGTTGCCCAGTGGGGCACAAAGGAGGGCAACGCATGATTATGCTGATGTTCATGGGCGTCGGTAGTCGGTAGTTCGTTTGTCCGTTTGTCCCCCTATACTATAAAAAATATGTATATTGGCAGAAAGTAATTTATGCCAGACTTCCTTTTTTTGGCAAGGCACGATCTCTATTTTTAATAACAGCGATCAAAGGTACTCATCTAATATAACGACGTATATCCCGTCCAGTGACCTCATTCTGTATTTTTTTTTAGATTAAAAATTTATGATCTAAAAAAATCACTTTGATATGTTGGCAAAGCGCCCGAGAATAATTTGAAAGCTTGACACCGCTGGTCTTAATGCACCGTGTCTGACGTAAGCATAAAAAAAAACTTTGATTTAATTATCTAATTGTGTAGGTATATTGTGCGTTTGACTCACTTTAGTAACAATAATCTGTGGACTAATTAGCTAACTAGACTAATTAACCACGTTAGCCTAGCTTACCTAAAATACTTGTGTTACAGTTCGGCACAAGATAACGAAAAGATACTTAATATTTTTGTAGAAATTTTGGAAATTGCACCTCTATATTTAAGACTTTTATTAAAGATATACTTGGATATTTATCATTAACCAGACGGGAGTCGAACTTGAGACCTGGCGTAATGCGCGTGTCATGCCCGCTTCCACTACGCCAATCAGTGATCAAAGTAATATCTTATAAATCATTTGTTTTTTGTGCAGTGGAATCACTATATGAGCTATTTTTGCCAACAGATTGTTGCTTGTGGAGGTATTTTTTACAATCACTGGCACAAAAAAAAATAATAAGGAACTTACTAATTGTAGTTTTTATGGACGTGTGGTGTTGTTATCATGTAAATTTAAAATATTATCAAATGTATAAAATATAAATAAATTTGAAAAAAAAGTGATATGAATTTGCTTGTTATTAGTCTAAGCCAAGTGAGTAATTAATTTCAGGGGCAATCTATACGACTATAAAACAGGATCCCGAAAAAGGTTCAAAATAACGTTTTTGTGGTAAGGGATAGTATAAGGTAGTATAACTTTTGAAAGATACCACACCTTGGGAATAAAACTCTCCCTCCAGGCGGTTTCAGTATTGCTACAATAAAATGTCATAGAATGAAACGCAACTACAATGTTACTTGTGTATATTATCCCATATCATCAGCCCCACTGAGTTCTTTTTTTTCCTCTCAGGTCTGGGTTAGGATTCAATCGATAGTAGTAAAGTAACGACGTTGAAAAAGTGATTTGTAAGACCATTTTTGAATGATTTTTTTTTTATTTTGTTTTTTTTTTTACCACCAAAACGACAATGCCACAATGGTGGCAAACACTTCTAGCTGTAGGATCCGGGATAATCGTCCTGGGGTTATTATTATTGCTTATTGTGTTTCTGTTCCTTCGGAATAGGGGCTGTTAGGAAATAAATATATCACATGTGCTTTTTGATATAGTATTATGTGGATGCCCATATCTTCCGTCGTTGATAGGACTGTTGTAACTACATACATCATTAAACGTAATTATTTCCGAAACTAAAGAGTATATGTATCGATTTTACTAATTTTGACGGTCGTTTTCACGACATGACTTGTTTTTCGAGCCAACGCACACAATTTGACGAATACGAGCTGCAAATGGGTCACGGATTGAGAATTTATTACGTGCTAACGTTAAAATAAATTCACAGCTTGACGCAGCTAAAGTCCTACTGATATTATACATGTAAATTCGTGTGTATTGTTACTCCTTCATGTAAAAATTATTAAAACCATTTGTATGAAATTTGACATGAAATAGAAAATGATGGCTTCGCGGATTGTTCGTGAGGTACAGTCTAAAAAATTGTGTCGATACCGTTTCATCAAACATCACCTGGCATTGGTATCTAAGACATGAACGTACGTAACGGATTCTCCAATGAAAATAAAACTATATACTAGCTAAAAAAAGTAAGATGTAATGGCATGATGTATTGCAACTGAATTGGACCGGCACGACCGCGGTGTACGGATGTATCCAGTGCAGCACCGGTTACTATAGGACACGTCGGGCGACGGTCTAGGTGAGATTGTGGTCGATAAGGGGACAGACCGCCCCTCCCTTCAAGCGGATGGGAAAGATGAACCACGATTGTTATTTAAGACTAGCTAAAGTTGTTATTATTATTATCTTGGCCGAGGGACCGGCGGCGGCTCACGCGCGAATTAAATCCACCTTTACCAACGATGTTTGTGATGATGAATCCAAACACACGTGCAAGCTCTAAAACTTGTATTGTATTATACATTTCGCCAAATATTCAATATTTTGCAAATTTACGATACTTTAGTATTTAATTTAACGACGTTCTCGCCGGATACTATAAATATTGGGTTATGAATAAACAGTTAAGTCATATTCTGCTTGTGTGCGTCTTCGCAGTTTCCTTCAGTTAACTATCGAACTTATGAACTACAAACATCATCCCGCGCATCCCGCAACGCAACACAAATTTGTCAACTATATAAACACGCATAACAATATATACATACAGAATATTAATATAAATTTATAAAAGGTACCAAATACACATAAGAAAATACTCCAAATAATTCTAAAACTGCAAAAGTTACCAAAGCCTGCAATTTATTTCCTTTGAGTTCAACTCTGCTGTAAATGCTCAATTTGTATTCGAACAAGAACTGATTGCAGATGCGAAAAAGTGGCAACGTTTTATGAACGAAGAGATCATTCAAAGGTGCAAAAAAATGACATACAACATTCCTGATTCAAATTTTGCTTTTTGTAGAGAATTCGGGGTGCCCTGACAAACGCGCCTTAATTAATGGTTTTTTGCTCTTTTGTTTCCCGAGTTGTTGTGGTTAAAATTCATTTTTAAATATGACCTCCTTATTGGATCTTTTCGAAATTATAAGAATCAGAAACTAGTAGTAAGACTTCACAGTCCGTCTGTCTGTCATTTCATGAACCACGACACCACGGGTTTTTCACAGATCATGTGTGTATCTATATTGCCGTTATAACAACAAACATAAAAAAATGAGTAAGGGTTTATCTATTTATAGAAAATGGTAAGGAACCATCCGTGTGAGAGGGCGACATGCATGAGGGCCAAGTGCCAAGGTCGGTTTGTTTGAACATGTACTAATCATGGGTTATGCACACGACATGACACTCTTCACCGTCTCACCTATCCATGAGGCGAAGCTCTCACTTATTCAACACATGGAACTCCAATAACTATTGTAAAACTGTGATAACGGGCTACTATATATTGGGGAATGGTAAGTAGACGCATTCTCGTGTTTGGTGCAGTTACTCATCTCGCCAAGGCGCAAATGTTTTTTATGCATTCTCTATTCATTAATGTGTTGATAGGCATCAACATAAAAAAATAATCATACATAAACGAACGAAAAACCTTTTACTTTTGGAAGATTAATAAATAAACATTTTGCTACGATGTGGTGCCACTACCGCATTGCAGCCCAAATGACCAGCACAATGAGGAAAGCCTTCAAAATGATCACTACTGGCTATTCACAAGCTACACGAAACTTCAGCGTTTGTGTATAGCCAGTGGCCTATTGGTATTTAATCATGAACATTAATACACCAGAGTACGTCAATATGTGACTTAGAAGCGCAAAACTCGGGCAAGAACAATCGATCGATGTAGGTATTGGAGAACTTTTACGTCAAGTTACAATGCCTCTACGTATTGAACACTTCACATTAATTTACGCGTGCATTCAGCGAGAAATAGTATGGTGAAATGCGAGGAAAGTGTGGAAATGGAACTTTGGAGTGTTCCGTGCGAGTAGAGCAAAG
The DNA here is from genome assembly GCA_017140195.1 of Eumaeus atala. Classification (NCBI taxonomy): domain Eukaryota; kingdom Metazoa; phylum Arthropoda; class Insecta; order Lepidoptera; family Lycaenidae; genus Eumaeus; species Eumaeus atala. The sequence goes on from JAFELO010001156.1 coordinate 50,064, forward strand.
GCCGCTTCAGATTGTAAGTGGTAATAGGAGCTCTACATATGCTCTACATAGGTGCAGTCGTAAGCACAAAATCATGTGTGTGTGTTATATTTATAATATAAGACCGCTTATATTTACTATAAATAAACCGTCGTATCCTTTTGGTGCTTTCCGACGCCAATTCCACATAACAGTTTGGCAACCCCCATCTGTGGTGGTGGAGTTGGTCCCTTAGGGGGCTGACTAGCCGTCGAGATGCCCTTGATGATTGTTGCTCCGGGTCACCTCACCAAGGGCGGCGCTGATGGCACTGGCGGTGGTTTTTGTGGACATTCGGAACTATCATGTAGGGCCCTAGGGGTACCTAGGGCCGGTGAAGGCATGTCAATGCGTTTCCCCAAGTCAACAAAAAAGGGGTGGTATCGGCCCAATTCCGCTGCAATACAGGGTGACACTACATCTTGCTCGACTGAATGTCCTTCCTACTACTCCCGCCTAAGTTAAGGATGACCACTAAGAAGTGAAATGCGCGGAAGATGTACGTCTTGTAAGTGTGGTACAGCGTTACGCTAGTATTGCTATACCACGAGACATTATACCTCATATATGTTTCATATATCTTCTTAAATAGTTTCTCAAGTGGTAGATAAACGCAACTCTCCCCCCACCAGATTATATACTTTCTATAGTTTTGTTTTATGTAAACTCTCCTTAAAGTTAGCCCGTTTGAAAAGATCTAACTACGGGAATTAATATAATTACATCTCGAGAGTCGGGAGCTAGTTGCTAACAATAGATGAAAGCGTTTCACTGCTGGCTGAAGTTACTTTTGTATTAAATTACCCTTTGTCTTGATCTAATGTGTACGCCACAGGTTTGAATTCTAACAAGGAAGTTTATTATGGACTTTTGGAGGTATTAAAGGTGGTTACTATGTTATTGCGTTTTGTGTGGTTTATACATGATAAAGTTTGGAGTCTAACAAATTTATTCACACAAAGAACACATTGGGGTTTCTTGTTGTATTGCAGCCAAATCGGGCCGGCGCGATCACGTTCACAAGGTACAGCCTAAAAAAGAATGCTATGATATTGCGTTCCGTGCTGTTTGTAAGTAGCCGGTGGCACTCACAAACAGCACGGGTGAAGGAAAACAACGCCTATAAGTGACCATTAACCAAGTATATGTATTGTTGTCAGTAGTTACTAAGTGACTCCGGTTGTTCGCTTGTATGCTGTAGAAAGTACGATTTGACTCAAAACAGTCAATTTGTGAATAAATTGGAGCGAAATCACGCCGACAAGGCCAAGGAAGTAGATCTCCCTCACACAATACCAGCGTGTAGAGGTCGACCTCCTTCCTAAAGATGTCTGTAAGAGTCCTGAGGAGGGCCTCAGGACTCTTACAGACATCGCTGCAGGCTGGTTTTACGTGAGAGCTAGAGATCAATAAAATACTCACAGAACAACGGATATTTTCTACGACTATCGACGCCCATGAACATCAGCATTCTCACTATGCCGATGCGTTTCCCTTCTTTTTAGCTCTAACCCAATGTGTCACAGGTAACTCACAAACCCCACAAAACGCGCCACCGTTCAAAAAAGTGACACCTTCACTTTACGGTTGTGTCAAGTGAGCGAGATTCACCTCCCTGGTCGTGCCGGCCCAATTCCGCTGCAATGCAGCATGCCACTATCTCTTACTATCGTTGTACGATAAACGTTGTTATCTGCAGAAAAATACAGGTGACTGCAAAAAGTTTTTATTTCATAGCGTTTGTGTGTTGTATTTTTTATCTGTGTCCCGTTCTCTAAACTCCTTTTTTATCGCATCGTGTTCCGCTGCTATTATTTTTATTGTTACTCTGGTGGATTGTGTGGATATTTTCGTACAAACGGCGTACGTATCTCTCTGTTACGTATCTACCTGTTAAGTTTTACTTATCTTTCATTAAATAAGTTGAACTTTATATACGCATTAATGAAACTAGTAATTAATTTGCTTCTTTAAATTATATAGATAAACGATTATTTGTTTGTTTTATTATTTGTACTTTGTGGACTCTGAAACATCGAAGCTATGGTGACTTTGCTGGCTCAAAAATGTTTTGAAAACAACGCACGCCTTGATGGTTAATATAGGATAAAATAGAATATATCTTTATTTAGCTCATAATCATTACACCCTTACAAACTATTTAGTATTTACTATAGTGCTACTTGTTCTAATATATTACACTAAAAGTATAAAAGGTAAAGACTTGTAAAGAAATCTTAACGCAAAATTTATAACACACACTCAGAGAAACAGATGGCAGATGCAGTGGCGGCCGCGTTTAGGAAAACGAAGTGTTGGACGACCGTTCACCAGGTGGGAAGACGATCTCTGTGCGGTAGCCGGTCCGGGATGGGTGTGAGTAGCAGGAGATCGGTCGTGTTGGCGTTTATAATATCGCCTACTAAATCATATCACAATTATAGTAGTTCCTTTAATATTGATAAAAATATATGATTTATATTAAACCGTAATAATGTTTTTAATAATACGCTGTTTAGAGGATCAATTTAGCTATTGCAGGACACAAATGTGTCACTAAGCACGATTTTAACTAATCAGTAACCTACGCCCTTTATTGCGGTGGACATGTGTTTTCATTATAATAACTGTTGTTTTATTTTAATCTATAATTTGTTAGACGATTTAGTACGTCTTTAATTGTTAGTTTCGTTCTACGAGAGATGGATCATAATGATATTTTGAACAAAATTTGGAAGAGATACTAGGGTGGATCTAAAAGTTCGTGGCCTAACCTACATGGAGCTATGACATCTTTTTAAATCTAGCGTCATTTGTTAGTGTGTGTCATATTGATTTATTGTGCGCAGTTTCATTCCGATACTGTACAATATAAATTTTCTGTGATTATTTGTTTGAAGCAATCTGACGCAATTTTCAATAATGGCGAAAATTGAACACCGTGCAGTTATTAAGTACCTCAATGAAAAAGGTCTATCACCGAAAGACATCCATGAAGATATGGTGAGCACTTTGTGGGAGTCTGCTCCATCGTATTCCAGTATCAAGAATTCTGTAGCTGAGTTTAAGCGCGGTCGTGAGAGCATTAAAGATGATCCTGGGAGTGGAAGGCCTACATCGTCTACCACGAAAGAAAACATCCATAAAATTTGTGATCTCATACTGGGTGACCGACGTTTAACCATTGGTAAGATAGCTGAGATAACAAACATTAGTTATGGCCTGATGCAACACATAATAACGGAAGAGTTGGGGTTCCATAAGGTTTCTGCTCGCTGGGTCCCGAGGTTGCTGAACAAAAACGAGTTCGATACACAATTTTGCGAGACTGTTTGGAACTTTTTGAGACTGATCCCGAGGACTTTTTGTATAGATTTGTTACCATGGATGAAAACTGGGTTCACCACCATACTCCTGAATCAAAGCAACAATCTAAACAGTAGAAAAGGTCAGACTCTCCTACACCGAAAAATGCTAAGGTCGTTTTGTCGACTAACAAAGTCATGGCTTCTGTTTTTTGGGATGCGAAGGGCATTATTTTTGTAGATTATTTACCGAAAGGTCAAACTATAAATTCTAGTTACTATTGTAACCTTTTACGAAGACTCCGGAAAGAAATAAAAGAAAAAAGGGCCGGGAATGTTGCGTAAGAAAGTTTTGTTTCATCAAGACAATGCACGTGTTCACACTTCGGTTGAAACAATGTCTGTAATCCATGATTGGGGCTATGAATTGCTGCCCCACCCACCTTATTCGCCGGATTTAGCCCCCTCGGATTAACATTTATTTCCAAATTTAAAAAACATTGGGTAGCTCGAAATTTTAGACCAAAGATGAGGTGATAGTCGCAGTAAACGATTATTTCGCCGACCTTCCGGAATCTTTTTTTTTCGAGGGGATAAACAAGTTGCAGATCAGGTGGAAGAAGTGTGTTGAACTAGATGGAGACTATGTAAAAAATAAAAATAATTTTAGATCCACTTTTCTTTCATTTTCTTGGTCAGGCTTAGAACTTTTAGATCCACCTAAATTGGACCGCCGTAAAGTGACATCTTCAGTGCCGCTTTTCGTGCGGTGTGTGAGAAGCCGGTGGCCCATTGGGGGCGGGTAAGGAGGGTAACGCATCGGCACAGTACTTATGCGGATGTTCATGGGTAGTCATAGAAAGGCTCGGTTTGCTTGTTTGTATTGTTGCCTTGGTCGGCATGTACATCGACTACACGGAGTAACCAGTCGACGTCTAACACTTCAATCCGGATCCGCATCCGGAGTCAAATAAATTGTCTCATGTCATGACTACATGTCAACGGAAGAGTTCCAGTCGGTAAAGATCCCACATAACTCGTCTGCGTTACTATTGACAATATCTTGGAAGATTATCTGTGTCAATATTGTAGAAGCCCCCCGAACTTGGAAGATTTCCCCTGTAAAAAAAGAAGGACTTCATTGGTAGTACTTTGTTATTGGTATATTTACTCTGAAACTAAAATTAATGTCGCGGCTATATAGTCGTGTTCCGTGGAACTTATGAGATCCATCTACAAACCCTCTCTGCAGATGTTTATGGGCGTAGTTATCATTATCGTTTTCAGAATGACCAAAGTCAATCAAAACATTTTAGAAAATGTTGTGTAGCATTCGTTCATCAGAGATAATGTAGGACTCTAATGGTAAGAACTTTTCAAATCGGTCCAGTAGTTACGGAGCCTATTTAATGCAAACAAATAAACAAACAATACATTTTTATTTATATAAACTCTTTATGTCATTAGTATAGATAAAAAAGTTTATAACACGTCGACGAAGACACGTCCGAGTATAGTGTTAATAGTTGCAATCAAATGGTGTTTGGAATACAAGTATTAGTACAAGCACTGAGTAAATTGTATTTCCAGAATAAACAGTAGCTAGGCACCGGCAGTGTAATTATTTTGGGTTGTGCGCTGTATCCCGAGGGCTGTACCGTTGGCGATTGGTATTTGTATTGCTAACAATATGCAAATATCTACTTGAATCTTGTTTGTTTTTGATGTGAAATTAGTTAACTTTGTACCTCCTTGATTATTATTTTTTTTAGAATGGTTGTATAATATTAGGGCTAGCCATTTTCAAAAACAGTGTCGTTTAGTTTTGTGGCTGACGTTTAGCCTCTTTGAGTCTTTTGATTTTAGGCTAACTAGTGATCGATACAAGTATGAAATTAGGCCAAGTGTTTTGATTTCAGAAAAGAAAATGACCTAACCACGAACTTAGTCGGGAGCTACGCTCCCGCTTAAACTTTTGACCCTATCGGGGCATAATTTTATTTCTCTATTTTCTACAATTGACGCTATTGCTGTTGTCATGTGAAGCAACGCCGCTAGTGTTATCGTTTACACACCACAAGATAAAACGTCCCTGTTTTTGAAAATGGCTAGCCGTAATGTAATACGGCGATTTACACAATCCGACTGCGACACATTCATTTTGGATCATGTTTAGTTTTAGTAGTTTAGTAGGCTCTTAGCTCATAAAGCAGGGGATTTAGCTGGTAAGTGAGTATATTCTTCGATGTTTGAGTACAATTTTATACCTTATACGCATTTTCACGATATACTTATCGTGAATGTCACTAAACTATTTTTAATAGTACAGGGGCAAACGAGTAATCGGTGCCCTTTGACCTACATTTTTAGACTTCAGCATGTTTTTTAAGCGGATACCATCGGCTATTGACACTACTACACAAACCGCTCGACACTCAACGACATCGCCGTAACTTGACATCGGTGTTATGTGAGCTTGAGGTACTTCCTTTTTTAGCATAAGTGGGCAAACGATTAATCGGAGCCTTTTGGTGACTACCGACGCCCATGGACATTTGCATGGTTGTTACGCAGATGCGTTGCACTCCAGCCCCCCCC
>JAFELO010001157.1:0-64480 GCA_017140195.1 Eumaeus atala
TCCCAGGTATCATGCGTAAATGCATTCCCCTTCGTCACCAAAAAAAAAAAAGTGTCCAATGCAGCTTCTTCGGTTACTATAAGACACGTTATGCGACGGTCTAGGTGAGATTTTCGAGAGGGGAGGACAGACCCTCCCCCTTTTCCCGCAGATGGGAAGGATTCATCCCGATAGTTACTTAAGTTACTAAAGTAGCTATTATTATCTTGGCCGAGAATACCGTGCCCCTCGCTTTTGCTCCGTCTCTAACAAGGGGGACATTTTTTTAAGTGAGCCGCAGAACACACACTATAGCAAAGTAAAAATGAAAACATTGGTAAGAATACAAAAAAGAATATAAATATAACTTTCATCTCATTAAAATATTTTCGAAAACATGAATAGTCATCTCGCTCCGAATTAGGTTCTATCGGATCGACTATACACAACAAGGTGGTAGTGAGAGGTCCATCCATTTAAGTATACACCAGCTATCCACTTTTTGTGATCGGATCGCAATGTTTACCGCGAATCCTATCATTATTGTGTCGAAACGAAAAGTGAGCTCGTTTTTATAAGTATATAATCTTAGGAAGTAACTCTTGCTTTCTAAATATGGTATTGTCATACTTTTACAACAATTTGTTTCACTTTGAAATAGTTATAAGCAGGATCGGCGTGTCTTCATCCCGTCCACCTATTGGCGGGTGAGAAGGAAAACCGCAGGGGGTTTAGATACCAGGAGGAACTTACTCCAGAGTCAAATTGCTAGTGCATTCCCCGCTCACGTGTTCTACGCCCCATTTTTGATGAATCGTTCATGAATCGTTCATTGGACAACAATGCTATGATTTACTTCAATTATCATTACTTGGAAGCATATATATCAAACCTGTATTAATGATTTAGTTGTGATCCTAATTGTAGTGTCTAACATATTTGCTAACACTGCTTCTAACGCGCACGCTGTTCAAATTGTTTAGTTGCATGAAACAACTTACTGCGCCTCGGAGTTGAAACTCATACATTACTTGTTAATCCAATACAATATACTTTACAATAGGAGAGACTAGCATTTAGAGACGTCTGGAGACTATCCTTTCTTCGCAAAAATTCCAAATGTATCTTGGTTTATATACATTGCCTATTACTTCCTACCATTAATATACATCCGAACGTTTCTTTCTATTCATGTTCGAGATCCTTGCTTCATTCATGTAGAGTATTATAGAAATACTTTTTTACTTCAAAAGAAATAATGAATCATATTTGATATACAGTGCTTAGATAGTTTTGAGGTGGGTAAAACTGGAGAGAATATCTAGTTAACAATAGAAGTTGAACTTTTTATGATTATCTCTAAATCTAAAGAATTGATTGAAACTGTGAGCATGTTTACTGTGTCACCTCTTGCCCCCGTTTAAAGATGTAGGCTGGCGTTTACAACTAAGTATTTAACTCTCGTAAACAATTACAGAGTTTGGGATTTTGAATCATTTTGTTATTGCACCGTATTCTTCAAGAATGCTATAATTTAATACCAATTTCGTGGCATTGATAATTTTAAGATACATTACATGTTCAGAATTGGTTCTTACTCATGACTATATGTAAAATTGAGTAAATAGTGTTAATCCTACTAATGTGTTGCCTTTGTGTACATTTATATTATAATAACAAAGAACATTTTATTAATTATTTCATTCTATTATAATTACGAAAGCTGCGCTCCCATGCAAACTACTACACGGAATTGATTAAAAATAGGCACAAATAGCTATAATTACAATAATATTTTATCCCGAAAAATTAATGGCTCCCTTGAGAACATCGCGTCGGCTCTGGTTATTTGTATGACAACGCTCTTTGACAAGACTTTACCATAAAAATTCAACAATCTCAGGAAATTTTTGTTACAGACTCACGCAGATTCCGATCCTGACTTGAGCAAAAACGCGCACTTTACTGTTATGGATTATGTCTGCTCAGGCAATATTTCTTTAAATAGAAAAAAATCAACACCGCCTATTAATCTTTATTATGTCCAGCTTAACGAATTGCTGCTCAGGGAAGCATGATCATTGGTGGAAAGCGAAAAAACTCATACCGCTAGTTGACACAGTGCTTTATCGAACTGTTTCGTGCGCTCGGTGCGAATATACTTTGGGTTAAACGATCGTTAACCTATCGAGTCATTGTGTCGGATGTGCTGGTTTTTGTACTCCTTTTTTATCGAATTCATATTCTATGATATCGGACGTACTATTTTTTCTTGATTTTGCGATAATATACGGGTTTTTCTAAGCTTTTTTTATGCTCTAAGATTACGGATTTCCTTTTTTTTCGGAGGTTTTTGTTATATGTTTCACCGTATCCGATATAGTGCGTTTGTGTTGACATTTTTAATGCGATTTATAACAATATATTTATAAGATTTTATTTATCACGAGAAGTATATAATTTCTCATTTTTATTCTCTCTTTAGTTTCCTTTTTCTATTCGTTATTCGTTCGTTCGTTATTGCTTTTAATTCTGTAGCAAACTTTTAGTCACAAATTGACCAATAAAAATCGATGTTGCAAGTATCTTATATAATTAGTAATTATTTTAAATATCTTTGAAAAACCGGAGGCAAACAAGCCTTGGGTTTGGTCACTGTTACCTAAGTGACGGTTAATTCTGGCATCTGAACCACCAGAAGAGGCAAATCCGTTTCAGCTACCAGCCACTAACTGCTTGTTAGTTCAATAGGATACTCAAAGCTGTTTATTAGCATTTTTGACGACTATGAGCATTATTGTCGCTATGTCATATGCTATACACTGCTTTCCTGCTCCCATCCAATGGGCCATCGGCCACTGTCAACCGAACGACATTTGGCAGTAAAGCTGTACGGCGGTGTCATGTGAGTAAGAGTTACCTCCTAGAATTTAATCGGCACAACCGCCGGTTAAATTCGGTTGTAATGCTGGACGGCACTGGTAAATAACGATAAACCCAATTGGAGCCAGAGCCACGCACGTCAGATGCACACGGAAGAGAAAACACGTTAGATGCATACAGAAGGGAACACACGTCAGATACACATAGAAGAGATACACGTCAGAATTTACTGCGTTATTTCCAATAATCTTATTTTGTTAAAGTCACATAAATTCCAAATAATACTTGTACTAAGCGCAAGTTTTGTCGACTCACATTACATATTTACTTTCCATTATTTGTCGAGTGGTGGCAAAGCTAACAATATGAACACTGGCCATTTCAAGTGTTACACTTGCACTTGGCTGCGATTCATGTTTGACTCTTGGCACATGCAAAATAGTCGTTAGAGCTCCGCTGTCACACTTTACTTGATCTGGAAAGGAATTTAATTTGCTAATGTACGGTTGTTTGCGCAGCAATGTACAATGTCGCGTTCTCGTGTTGGTTACGTTTTTTGTGTTTTTAGTACTGCCTATACAAAACTTTCTTTTCGCCGAACCAAATCAGATAATTGGAACTGTGATGCTGCAGCAGACTCAGGTTGCAGTGATAGGGGAATATTTCTCTATGACTGCAACCTGATTCGGATTCATAACAGGCACGGGGCCTGTTTGAAATTTTGAAAAATTTGTGAGTCCAGGGACCAGAAGGCACAACATTTTAAAGAAGCTGGTCACCATTCTCTTGGATGTACAAAAATCTTCGTCATCATCATCATCAGCAGCCCTTGTCGGTTCACTGCTGGACATGGGCCTCTTTCAATTAACACCAAGATGACCGATCTCCTGCTACTCACAACCAACCCAATAAATCTATTTACAAAACTCTTATTGAAAAGAATAAATTAACAAGTTTCAAAAAGTACATTATATTAAGACTAACAACTTATTTAGTTGAAGTTAAGCAGTATTTGAGCACAATACGTAACTGCTACTTAAGAAAATACATGTATCTGTTTTTGATATACGCTGACTGTTAGTTTAATCTAATATATGTATATAAACGCGAAATACCACTCGCTGATTAATAACGAAATCTCAGAAAACATAACACCTACAAACTTGAAATTTACCAGGCAGGTTCCTTTTAGGGTGCAGAAATCTGCGACACTCCATCCCTAAGGGTGCGGTTTTGCGGCGAAAGAATAAGGCTAATATGTAATATATGTAATATTAAATCAAATTATTACCAAACTGGATAATGGCCATTCTTAACGATTGGTTAAAGGTAGAGGAGATGGGGAAATATCTAAAATACTTTTAATTGAAAAAAGCTTCCATCTACACGGTGACACTAAATATTTTCAACATGTCCTATAAATGATTCAGTATACTTAGAATACTAGAGGTACTCTTAATTCAATATACCAAGAACCACTCAAAAGTATACATTTAAAGTACAGTTCTTAAACAAGAAAGTGCCGTTCTTATAATACTTTAAACCCGGCTACATGATGGTGCTGACACCGGTTGCTGTCCTTAGCAGATATCCAGTTTAATACTGTAAAGTATCGATATCTATTGAGTTGTATCAATTTACCGCAGCTGACTTCATATTCTATACAATAATTTAATATACAAATGAATGTATAATTAGAATATACTAGGATTACGTTCAGAAGGTTATACCGTTGCACATGTACGTTCTGAGTTTCAATTGTCATTTAGCCAAGTGCCTTCCTTTCCTTCTCGGCACTCGCGACGTGGGGTCTGATAACAGCCTAAGCCGCCATTGACCACCGATCACCTTCCGTAGACGTATCATCATGACAGCATGGGTGGTCTTATTCTTTAATTTTAAAACGCTAATTAGTTATAGCATTATACTGAATTAGCTGTGACCTAATAAAATAAGTTATACTTCTTTTGATGCGTTGGGGAAAGAATATGACAGTAAATGTTTACGCCCGCGCCGCTAGGGCACACCCTCAAAATATGACAGGAAATATTTACGCCCGCGCGGCTAGCGCATACCGTCAAAATTACTCAACACCATGAAGTTGGCTATAGTAAATAATTTATAAAAACCTTGAGTATGGCGAAGGATAAAAATTAAACAGATTTTTTATTACCATAGAAGCATAACGCGTGTACATAAATACACACACACACACACACACACACACACACACACACACACACACACACACACACACATACACACACATATACACACACATACACACACATACACACAACACACACACATACACACACACAACACACACACACACACACCTTTTTTTCGAGATCGATTGCTCCATCGATCTTGGTGTGTGGGGCTATAAGGGACACTAAATTTGGATTGTAAACCTACTCGTCCTTGTTGAAGTTAAGTTTATTGTAAACTCAGATTCCCATGCTGGACGAATTTATTATAGACGATAATGATAACCATTGAAGTTCCCAAGCATCGGGTATATCAAACGCACTTAATGATATTAATTAAGTTTCTCCCATTGAATTAAGGATCGACGCCATGATCTATAGCAGATAGAATTTCAATCTTAATTCACGTGTAATTTGTTTACAGTTCTATTGTAACGACTCTTTTGTAAGTCACGTTCAAATAAAATTAGACCTTACACGAGATGTACAAGATTCATATTCAAATGGTACGATACTGAACAGGTTGCGACACGGTAATCACTTTTTGTACCCGATACAATGCTGCTTCTCAACACGTAAAACCAATTTGGTAGCGAACAGAACCGCCGTAACACGTGTTATTTGGCTATCGTAATTATCTTGACGCCGAATTAATTTTACTTTCGATTATCTTTTAATGAATAGAGAGGTCAGATAAAATTGTTAACTTTCGCCGAAGGCCGTATTTGTTACCTAATGTTATGCATAGCGGAGTATCTATGTGAATTTATGAATATATTAATGTTTTTTGTTTCTTGTTTCAGGTAAGCTGTCTATCCGGTTTTGTTTGAAGTGAGTAATTGTTCTATAAGATTCACGATGTAAATGTATGAGATGCGATGTTATAACGTTTATCCTCTGCATTTCGTGTACTTTAAGGGGATAGGAACGGTAGTAAATTAAATATGTACTATAGAAGTTATTTAAATTAGTAGTTCCTACAATTTGTTTCGGACAAACCCGTGTTAGTAACATAAAGGTCGCCCTTTGTGTAAGGGGTCAACAAGAGCCACAGACATCGGCAACACAAGTGTCTCGCAAATGCTTTGCTGCCATTAAAGAGATGACTATTTTCTGGTGACCCTTAAGTCTTATCTATGTGTCTCATTTTTGTAAATAAGTATCACTGCCCATTTGAGCCGTTGCTGTGCTGTCCGCGCCATAAAAGGAAAAGGACTTATGGACAAACGGGAAAAGAATATGGAAATAGTTGGGATCGAAAGCAGAAGGTTTACAGAGAATCCAATAGACAGTGGAAGAGTGCGCTCGCGCGATCCGTATAAACATAATTGGACGATATGGCCCTGGGTTAGTGGAGGGATACGTGGATTTGAGATCAACTAGGAAATTAGTCGGTGTATTAGGAAACTCGCGGTCCCATCATCCTATCGACGGGTTTGGCTTGTCCGTAATGTAGTTAATTAATCGTATAATGTTCCGCACAGAATGCTGATGATTACTGATGGGCTGATAATGATTAGAAAAGCTTACATACCCAAAGAGATGATGTTCAACAAGCGCTTGGCTGAAACATGACTTTCCATGACGTTAATAAAATTACAACTAATTTTAAGGCAGTATGTATCGTAATAAAATAAGTGACTGAATATCATTAAACGGCAGGCCATTCGTACTCTTAAGGTATAAATGTTATTACCATATTATTAGTAATATCATTAAACGGCAGGCCATTCGTACTGTTAAGGTGTAAATGTTATTACCATATTATTAGTAATATCATTATACGGCAGGCCATTCGTACTCTTAAGGTATAAATGTTATTACCATATTATTAGTAAGATTATTAAACGGCGGGCCATTCGTACTGTTAGGGTATAAATGTTATTACCATATTATTAGTAATTTTACTGATAATTCGAGTGTGTAGGAGCCAAGGCGCGGATGTCGACAGAAAATAAATTTCTTTTCAACATATGCGCATAGTAAAATAAATAATTTAATATCTTTCAAGGACGTACTATTCGCGCTAAGATATAAATGTTAGTGTTATATGTAAATGGCAAATTGGGGGGAGAAGGAGGGCAACGCATCGGCATAGGAATTATGTGGATGTTCATGGGCGTCGCCAGTCGTAGAAAGGCTCCGATTACTCGTTTGCCCCCTATTCTATAAAAAAATATAAGTTTTTCTCCTTCTCTGTAGAAGTACGGATGAAAGCATAACTGAGAAACGGTTGAAAATAAATTTATTCACAAATTACAAATATTTCATGGTATATATAATAATGATTTCCATTCATGCTTAACACGACGTGAGAGCGTTATGCAAACACTCATTAGACCTCACTTAAAATCGGTTACTCACACAATACACATGAATAGAGATCTCAGATTGTCGGTGAGGTCAAAGTTTGTGAATTAAAAGTCGTCATTTTTGACAATACATCTCGGTAATCTTAACTTTCACACCCGAATACCGTTGACTTGCATAAAGAGCAAATAATTGTATGAAAGTATTATACATAAGACATACATTATAATATTTGTACATGTAACATGAAATTTCTACTTGATTTTGAATGAGGGGTTATCGCTGGAATTCTTTTTTTTTTTTTTGCTTCTGATACTTCATCAGGAAGGAAGGACGAAGTTAATAGTCATCTGATAATGCATTTATTTAAACAGAATTTGATTCACGTGGGTAAGTTGATTTGTGTGCCGTCCACAAGAATTTCGTTCTAGAAAAACAAATCTATGGTGAATGCTTCTAATTAGAATATTTCCCTTCAAACTTTATATTGTTATGGCATTATCCGTCGCATGTGATAAATAGGTATGTATGTATGACAAAATCCTACGATAAAAATACGTCTAATTACTTTCTTCATTTAACCGATCTGTACACATTGACTTGATCTTTTATTGGCTACATTTGAAATTTCAATGGTGTATACGTATGACACAAAAATACAAAAGTATTGAGAATTTCTAGTGATGACAGAAAATTATTTTTTTCTTACCATAACTTATTATCTAGTAATGTTAGAAACATATAGAAAAGATTTTTTTTGACACTATTAGAAATCCTCATTTATAGTTCAAAGTGATATAACTGCATGCAAAACGTACATTCAATGTAAATCCGGTAGTAGATGCGGACAATGCGACGTGTGTGTCCGTATTCACAATACCTCAATCTGCTGCATGACAATGTCCGCCTACATTGTGTCATATGCGCAAGGACTCGGGAATGGCGAGATAGCAGGCGGGCCGGCTCGTAGTCTAGCTAAAGCTCAGTTAGCTGACCTAAATGCCGCGAGTGCCGGGAAAAATATATTATGTATCTCCTTTAAGTTACGACAAGTTTCCCAGCTCTATGTGCTGAACGTGTTTGGATGGGTTTAAGGGGAACTTTGTAGCGATCTTGCTTTGGAACATATGATACGCAGCCTTTACATGTTATTACAAAATAAAGTAAACTGGGTACCGCCCTGTATCGTTCTACTTAGGCAAAATGAACGATGAGCTGAATGACACTGGCAAATATTTGAATTTGAATGCAAAAGTTTGTATGTTCCATTATTCTTAAGCACAACTGTAGATTACAATTTTGAATAACATTTCCTTTTATCTTAATCTGCCAACTTATTTGGGATTTTTGTCCGTGCTCAGACATGTCAATTCCACCGTACCTTTCTTGTTTGTTGATACAGCAAGAACAAGATGGACTCAATTCATACACAGAGTCCTATCAGGCAACATAGATCTTTACACATCTCTGAAATAGACCGAGACAGAATGGATTGGGCCAGGCCTACGTCCAATCTGTTCAAACCATATTTTGAAATAAAAAACTCCCTCTCTGTTCTGTTCCTAACACATTCCATCAACATGTGGCGTATGTCCTCTAAAGAGTAACACTTTTTCATCCCGAAAATAGCGATCTTAGGATAGAACTTAAGCGGGTGTGGGTGTGTGGCGCAGGTATGTAATGACTGATTGAAAACATATCCAATTAAACACACATCTTTTTCCTCTATATCTCATCCGTTTAAAATTAATGAGATGACTTCGTAGGTAAACACAATTTATAAACAAATTATACATGTGGATGTTTATCTTACTGTCTCCAACCGAGAATCGTCACGTATTTGATTTCGCTCTCGACCACTAGTCGCTCCAAATGCATCGGTAATGGCCACTTCGCGATTTACCGAGAGGTGAAATGATATACCAACATTGACCACCCAATTAACATACTTTATACACTTTCTAATGCCATAAGCAATGTAATTTTCGTCGAGAAACTTATCGGGCTCGCCATGGATAAGATATCATCTATGCAGTCGTGGAACTTTATGGTAAAAAACATTTATTGCATATTTGAGTTGGCCTCAGATAAACTGTCTATATACGGGCATGTGCGAGACCTTTATTTAATGTGCATTAAAAATGTTTTATATAGAGGTAAATATGTTGCCGTATAAGTGTATTCTTTATTAATTATTGTAAGCAGCTTGTCATTTTCTGGAAATACCAAAATAATGCTTAAAATGTTAATAATGTTAAATTATCATCTGAAGGTATGAGGTATGACTAGTTATTGATATTTTAATGTTTTAGTAAGTAAAGTTGGGCTTTTGAGAAGTAACTGTAATCATTTTTTCCATCATCTATCTATTCACACTTATCAAAAATACACACAAAAATAAACAAGAAACAGATATACGCTAAGTTCTCGTCCAGTAATTATTTAATTCATTATCTAGCTTTTAAAATATATATGGTATTTACGAAAACACTAATACCTAAATTAAGTGGAATCAAAATGAAACAAACCAAAAAATGTTCGTGCTAAAAACATAGAAATATTCTCGGCTTGCTAGAAAAAAACAGTTGTAGTGATGTCCTGCGTCCGTCAACAGTTCGGTTTTGAGATGGTACTCGGTCTGTGAGTCCGGTATTTTTTACTTCATTCAGTCATGTGATTCATTATGTAGTCCCGTATTGATCTCGTGTGGTAAATGTTACAGATCTATACATATTATAAGGCATAGTCCCCAACTGTGATCGATTTTCTCAAAATCTACTGAACGGGTTTTGCTGTTGGATGTAGCAGTTTCCCAAGAAAATTTTTATTGTATATTCTGATTGATATTTATAGGCGAAGCTGGATGGATTGCCAGTGTTATATAACTGTAACAGAAGGTGGTCAACTTGTCGTTTGTAACAAGATAACTTTTGCCTAAAATGTACAATTTTCGCCGTTGTATTTATTAAAACAAGTCAAAACTGCGCCCAAACACTTGAAAGTAATTTCTTAGTAGTACTTGATATAAGCAATTGTATCTTTAGTATGTTATCGTTAGCATCAGCTCTTGTCAACCTAAAGTAAATAAGTCGCCCTGATAAATATTTCACTTTAATTCGATTGATCCGGATTGACTGATTACTCGTGATTATTCGATTACCTAGGTATAACTGTGAGACGAGCTTTTTACCAAATGATCGATTACCTATATCGGTTATTTAAAAATCTGTACTCATAAGTAGAGATCGAGTTTTGTCCGTTACTGCTCAAACTACTTATTCGATTTATGTGAAAATTTCACCATAAAATGTACTGTTTTTCGCGTAAGTTAGTTTTGATAACTAATGAATGGAGAGCCTTGTGTGTTGCCATTTCACGGATTACACTATCGAAACAATTGACATGAAACTATAGTTTCTTATAAGATGGATCGTGTTTCGGATAATATTTTAGTATACAAATTTATTATGACCCAAAGTCCTGGGTAGGACAAAAAATGCATTTCCAAACAGTCGGAAGTCGTGAAGTTGACGATGTTACAATCTCGTGCCTTGGAGAGCACGTTAAGCCGTCGGTCATGCGCCTGATTTATCTCTGGTCATTTTAGACTGTCGTCCCATCAGTATAGGAGAACAATGGAATAGAGTGTGCACATTTGTACTCGCAACCACTTGTGCACTATAACATGTGTGTCCTAGTCTCTATTTTTTAAGGATTCAAGGCAATTTAAGGATATTATGCAATGAAAGTAAATAGTGGACTTCCACAAGACCTACTCGCCTTCTATTATTCTACACATGTGTTTTAGACTATATTTCTATTGCATAGTTCTGTTCATATTTTTCCACTTTCCGCCATTATAAAATGTTTGCTCAATGAAGCGACGACGAAAATGTGGGGGGGGACTATCTGAGCAAAAAAAGTGCTTTATTGTTTTTATATGTGGCGTCGGGATGTAAGTACGATCTAGTTGTACGTGTATTACTGATATGTGAATAACGATTTCTTGTTCCATTATTTATTGCTTATCTATTCTGTTCATATGTATGAGAACCAATTGTAGGTTTATTGTGTAAGAAGGTGATGTTGTTGGTTTTATAAAATGTTTACGAATGTTTTAAACATTCTCCCTGTATTCCGACGTATCCCGACGTGGCTAATGAACAAATACTTTTTACATATTTCGTACGGATTTCGTGTCAAAGTTCTATATCCAGAAGCCAACTTTATCGATAGATGGAATATTTGACACGTGCATAAGTCGATCTCTGTGTTAATTTCATACTTTATTAAAATTGTCGCTGGACAAAACGTCCAAAAACGTTTGTTTCTAAATTGTACAAGTAAAACGTATTATAGCGCGTAATTGATATAATGTAGATACAATTGTTAACTGATTAAAACTAGGAATCACTACCAATACCGGGTTTCACCCGGGTTAAATATTATTTAACCCGGGTGAAACCCGTATTTTCCCTGCAAAAATAATGTTCGTTATTCGTTATCTGTGCAAAACTTCAACAAAATCCGATAAAATATTTTTTATGGGAAATAGTAACAAACAAATTTTCACATTTATAATATAAGAAAAGGAAAAAATAATTATAATATTGGTAGAATAATTTAGAATAGATTTAATGTTACACGTTACAGTGCAAAAAAATCAATTTACGACGAAACGGCGTCTGTCGGGACAGCTAGTTGTCAATAATTTCTGCAGCTGTTATAAGGATGTACTTTGATATTATTTCATGGTTACACTTTTCATAATGATCAAGAACGTTTTAGAAAATTTTATATAGCTTTTGTTCATCACTAATAATGTAGGATTCTAATGATGAAAATTTTTTTCAAATTGACCAAGTAATTTTGGAGCCAATTCAATGCTAGGAAAAAAAATAATGTTTTTTCCTTATAACGTTACCATAGAATTGGCAAAAAGTGCTATGAATTTGAACGTACGTACGAACGTAAATTTAGTAATACTTGACAAAGACGACACTACTGACATATCAAGAAAGTGAATACTTACACAGAACTTAACGAGCAAAAAAAAGATCATTTACAGTGTTTAGAGTACGTACTTTCCCGATATGCGACAATTGTGACAGTTAGGGTAAAGTGCACGAGTGGTCTGGTCCCATACCTGAAATGAACGGATTTTTTTTTTATTACAAATAGGATTTTTATAAATAATTTATTGAACTTCAACGATATATTCTACACTGGCATCTATCTACAAGAACCGGCGAAACAACCTACTAACAATAGTTGTTAGTCATGTTAGTAACTGTTCTAAGTCACATCTGTTAAGAAAAAGGACTGTAATTATACCTTTGGAGAATACATTTACACGATCTGTCGTGGCGTGTTTAACAATTATATAATTACTTCATAACGCTGCTACGTATAAGAATATTTCAAAAAACTTAATCATCCCGACTCACAACGGTATACGTGTAACATATAACATCTCATTCCATAAGCAGCATAATGGTTTTGGGACAAGCAATAATCGAGGGGTCTGAACTCTGAACATTTGCGGTCGACCTTCGTCTGAGTCTATTAATTCTTGTTAGGGCAACGTTAGTTTAATTTTGAACATAATACCTATACACGATGCATAAATGCATGATACCTCTCGCTCACATGATACATCTCGCCACGATGTACCTCTCGCTCACATGATACATCTCGCCACGATGTACCTCTCGCTCACATGATACATCTCGCCACGATGTACCTCTCGCTCACATGATACATCTCGACACGATGTACCTCTCGCTCACATGATACATCTCGCCACGATGTACCTCTCGCTCGCATGATACATCTCGCCACGATGTACCTCTCGCTCACATGATGCATCTCGCCACGATGTACCTCCCGCTCACATGATACCTCGCCGACACGACACCGACGCAACCTGGCAGATACGTTGTCGCATTTCGTGCGGCTTGTGAATTTTAACAAAGGGCTAAATTTAACCCTAAAACAATGATTTAAATCGTGTTTCATTAAAACCACGAGTAGTAAAGTGGTGTAAAAATATGACAGCGGTACCGTTGTTCACCAAGAGGCAAAACAATAAAAATGCTACGACTGCGGTAGAAGGGCTGAGGGCAAATTCAGTGAATTGTAGCCGAGAGAATAATTCTTGTGCAATACAAGTTCGCAAAGTTAGCTTTGTAACAAATCTGCGTAAGTTCAATGGTAATCAAATTTATTATGATACTAAAAGTTCATTTCATACGCTTTCTACAATTAACTACTCATTGGTTTCGCTTTTTTTTATATGTTTTGATGACGAGGCGTTGTTTAATTTTAGAGTGTATCATGCTTGTTTCATTTAGTTCCGTTTAGGTTTTGTTTTTTTGCGTGTGATCGATCCATTGAAAAGCGCTGTTCACTTTCTCAGAACTGCCGAACTATTGTGGCTCATTTTAGATACCACTTTTGGCATATTGTTTTGGTACTACTTATCATATATCTCAACCGTTATTCCTTAATCTTTTCATTTTAATCTTAAAATTAAGTAAATTTTTAGTCGCGTTGTTTTTTGACCTGTTAAACATCTTAGTTTAGTTAATGAAACCTTTTTTGATCTGGCAATCGAGAACTCGGAGCTTTTTTTATAACTAACCACCGTAGACGTGCGTTGTCCGCATCCGCATGACAATTATGTTTATGTCTTTTCCCACTCACCACTGCCATCGGCCACTGAGAAACCGCAGCCGTCAGCATATCTGTCACTTTACGACAGTATAATTTTATCGATATTTACTTCCCTGATCGTGTCGCCCCAAGTCGCCTCCAATGCAGCATGGTACTAATTCTTACAAAAACACAGAACTTATCAAACATTTGGAGATTAAAATTGCACTTATTATCCTTTATTCGTTTTAAAATCGTCCATATATACTCGGATTAATTAGAAATGTAAGCATCGCGTCTTTATTAGTGTAGAGAATAATGTTGGCCTACTTTCCTAATAAGCCACTTAGTTTTTGTTGTAACAGAACTCCAATAACGGGTCAAACATTATGCAGTTGTTTAAAGGAATACCTTAAGAAACGGTGATGTCACGTCTAACCCGGTCTGACCATTTTAAGTCGCCAGTACCGTACGTTTGCCTATTAGGCTTATATTGCAGTTTTTTTTTCCTTTTTCCGCATTAACGTTTAATAAATCATGCGAACAGTTAACATTGCTCAAAATTATGGCAAGAGAAACTGTGTCCGATAAAAAGAACATTAAACATCTTACTTTCAAGTTCACAGTGGAACGTGGCTTGCGAACTCAAATAATTGTAGCGTAAACGACGGAGCTAGAATATAATTGGTATGGTATGTTAAACTCAAGATGCAGATTTAAATAATGCATTCGTTTTAAAAACTTGAACTTTACCCAAGTGGCCAAATAATAATCTACACCTTTGAGATTATTTCGTTTTCTCACACGCTTTAAATTTATACTTTCACTGCTTATTGTGTGTGTACAATTCAAGCAGAAAGGAGTCAATTTCTGGTTCTTGTAGCATTAGACGATGAAGAAAAAGAGAAGTTTCCATTATAAATAAAATAAGTAGAACCAATTCAACTACGCCTTAAGGTTGTATTTCAAGTTTTACTATAAACTGACAATTCTAATGAAAAAGGCGACCTAACAATATTTGCCAGAAACGCCAGAATATTTGTGAAGACGCCATAGTGTTTCTATTTGTAAATTATACATATTATAAAATGAGGTCACCAAAAGTTGTTTTGGCTGGGTGATAGATTTTCTAAAAACCTATTGAATGTATTTTCTTGTGGCTTTGGTATATAGTTTATTGGTCCCTGTTTTTTAACGGACAAGGCCGGCGCGCTATATTAAATAAAACTGTTATCGTAAATAAATCACTAGTATCAAATAGGGTTAAGATAAATTCAAGGATTTCAATTATAATATTCCTCATATTTATCTTCCTTTAAATTGTTAGCGTTACATAACCAGTTCTACGTTCAATGTTAGTGCCCTCTTTTTTAAAGATTTAGTTTATAAAGCAATACATAGTTATATACACGTAGTCACTCACCGGAACTAAATAATCTAATTTGGCAATAAGATTTATACAAACTGCGCGAAAATTAATATCACAAATCCTTAAATGTTCAATTAATAATATTAAGTTAAGACTTCTGTCTGCGGTCTGCTACAATGGCTGTATTTGATTTATTTACTGCGTACATTAATCTTGCGTAATCTTCGGTATTTGATACCACAATGGATATCCCAGAACAACGAATTAATAAAAGCTGTCGTCTAAAGATTCCAAATTTATGTGTTACAATATTTATTTGTAAGTTCTAGAAGGTTCTAAATTAGCGGTCTTATTTCCTTTAGAAATTATCCGAACCAAATCTCTCATAACTCCTTACGTACGGATGTCGAGATGTTCCCCAGACGATCCTTTCCGGTACAGCTTCATAAACGATGTTATCGGAAATCTGGTTGCCAGTTGCCTTACAGTCATAGGATTATGCGGGGATGTCTCTCAGGTATATGGAATTACGTATTGATACGGATATTAACTAGTTAGATAAATTGACGGCTTTGATAGGAAATGTATCGATATTTCTAGGAAAGTGGAAAAGGTTTCTAATTGTAGTACTAGCTATACCTAATATTTATATACACAAGAACTCAAATTGATAAGTTGGTATCATGACTGAAATTTACACTGAAGAGAAACTTTGGTAAAAAGAGAGAATATAATGGTACCATATGAGTACAGACTATGTAATAATTTACAGAGGATAAGTATTAAAACTAAAATATTTCTGAAAACGATATTATGTTTTGTTTTAAAGCAATTTTATTCACAGGATATATCATTTTTTTAAAATAATAATTATAATATATGTGGACTCATCACACCACGTTAGCGTAGTCCTTTGGTAAGTACCGTAAGGACTTGTGTTTCAGATACTAGACAACGGATAAATTGAAGAAAACTTGTATATTAAAGATTTTTATTATTGAAATACTCATAATATATATATAAACATCCATGACCTAGGCGTGATTCGAACCCCCGACCTTTGGCGTAGCACGCGAACTAACCGCCACATTACTAACTGGGCCAGCCGGTTTATATATATGAACATATAGAAAATAAGGTCCTAGCCAGATTTCAACTTCGGTAAACACTACCAAATCCATTACTCTGGACTCTTATTAGAAATAGAAAAGTCCCAACAATATGGTCCTACCTGGGACTCGAACCCACGACTTCGCGACTTCGACCACGAACAAGTTTACCTACCTTTTTTTAACTACACCACGAGGCAGATATTTTTATACATATACATAGTATACATGTACGTAGTACACATATACATAGTATACATGTACATAGTACACATATACATAGTATACATACACATAGTACACATATACATAGTATACATATACATAGTATACATACACATAGTATATATATATATACATAGTATACATATACATAGTATACATACACATAGTACACATATACATAGTATACATATACATAGTATACATACACATAGTATACATATACATAGTATACATACACATAGTATACATATACATAGGATACATATACATAGTACACATATACATAGTACAGGGGGTAAAACGAAAAATCGGAGCAATTTTTCTTTTCGCGCCGGTTCAACTTGACTCCAATGCAGTCATACCTTTAAAAGTAAAGGTAGATAGATGTACAAATGTTAAACATTAACATTTCTTATCGTTGCGTTAATAATTACAGGCTACATCTTATTAACATGTTCTATCGCACCTGCTATCTGTTAGGTCACATTCTCATTAAGTTGCCCGGGAGAACGTATATATCAGACGTCTAAACAAATCAACGAAGTACTTCCCTACAATGAGACATTTATGTGGAAGCATATATTTAGTGACTTTAACGTGTAATGATAGCAACATAAAGCTTTAAATAACGCATTTAAATATGAATTTATATTTGTTGACAGAAAGGCAAATTATTCATCTGATAAGGACATTTCAAAGTTCTCGTTTAGTTACAAAGTTGTAAGACCTTCGTCTTGTTTTAAGGAAAGATCTGGTTCTAAATTGTGGCTGGATTTACTTTTTATATGTGTGTAAGGTTAATTTTCTTTGAGTGTATGTGAATACGGACAGTCTTTTTAGCTGTCTTGGTTTTATTTATATGTAGTAATGACAATAGATACATAATATATACAAATTATAGTAAATCCTTTTTATATTCGGTTATTGCTCTCAGATGTTATTATTGTCTTAATTATTTAACTTCACACTTATATTATACACATAAAAACTATCGTAAATATGTTTAACAATTAACATAAATATTATGTGTTTTAACTTCTACTTTGTGATTTGAATCAGGAACGTATTTTAGGCTTGATATTCATTTTATAACAATGTATTTTAAGTGTGTTCATTTATTTTATGTTAGTACCTTAACGTACACATTATAGATAAATTTAATATGCATACATTGTGACTTAAATAAACGGAAATGAATTACAATTAGAATATTAATATTTTAAGTTTTTGTTACAGTCAATTGTTATATAGCTATTGCTACTTAACTCTTAACAACGACATAAATACTTGTTAATTACATCTAATCAGAACCTATTGAACCTAAATTTATGTGAATTGCCAGCTAAATTCCTAATTGTAATAATTAGCTACTCGGGACTTTCACAGGAAGCTATGAAACGAGTTCTAAGTTGGCTGTAATTATGCAATAGCGATATCCCTTTGTTTATTCCCCGTAGTCAGTAACTGTGCTCTCTGTATTCACAGACAAGATCAAATTACCTAGTTACAGTAAAAGATTTACGAGAAATGTATGGGATGTGCACATATGTACATCTCAGTATGTATGAGCGGTATATTAATGCACCATTACCGTATCATTGAAAAGCATTTTATCAGTATATTGACTATTCAGTACGGCTCTTGTATACCCCCAAAAGTTCATTACGAAGGCAAACAAAAAAGCTTGTTTCTTACTCTTTATAAGAGGTAGCTTGCTAGTACATTGCAGCCGGACCGTGACGATACCTCTCCCTCACATGGTCCTGTTATGATGTATGATTTCCATGCGCCAGTTTAATACATGGTCGGAAGGAGAGAATCGTGTCTGCATTACAATTATAAAGGTATGGGTGTCAATAGTCAGGAAAAACCTCCCTCTGCAGTTGCTCGCTAATGTACCTACAAAAAACACTTGAACCACAATTACTTGGCTACAATAACCTTGATGTTACATCCAATGCAAATCTGTATAGAAGAACACACAAATCGATATTCAATAGCAATATGATACTATCCCTACCGCTCGTGACATTTACAAGACTAATTTGGCAGTGAATTGGCAGTTAATTTATTGGAAGTAGATGCCAATGTTCACCTACCTTTAATAGAAAGTTGTGAGGCGTACAACAATACTATTTGTAATTCATTGCCCGCGCCACTGATCTCTACTTGTTAGCAGTAAGTGATCGACATCTATACCAATATGCCACCGGATCTGAATGCCACTGGCAATTAAGTGTATGCGGACTCAGGTTTTTAGAGGATGATGTTTTTTGAGCGTACGCTACAGCCTTAAGCAAGAGTGCCATGCTGCATTTCAGGGGAGGGGGGCTAACCCTCGCTTGAATGATTCCGGCTTAAATTGCAGCTTGTGAATAGCTGTTGGCCCATTGGGGGAGGGCGTGGAGGTCAACGCATCGGCATAGGCGAGTCAACGCTGAGAACTTTATTCATCGCAAGCCTATGTCGTCAGAGAATGAGGGACATTGCGGCCATGATAATAATATTTCAGTTATCTCCCATTGCGGTATGCATCTCTTCCATCTGCGGGAGAGTGGGGGGTCGGTACTCCTTATGCCCTGAAACCTGTCTCCCGACGAACTCACAGCGGCGGTCGTTGCACGCACCGGAGGGTTACAAATTGCCGAGTGACACGGAACTAGTTCTAATCATTTCTTATGCATATTTTTCTAACCAACTTGTTCCAAATGAGGGCAACAACTACTATCCAAGATTACGACTTGGGATATTGATGGAATTTAAGTCAAAATTGGATTGTCTAATTGTTGATTGGCAAAACGATACTTTATTACTCTTTCCAAGTTTAGTCCGGAAGATAAGAAATGTAGTTATTTCAACGTCAGCCGAATTGTGTGTTAGAAAGGACGTGTTTGAAATTTCAAGTCTTTCCTAGACAACATTTACATAGCAATTTGAATATGCCTGATATATTAAAAGGATAATAGATCCAGTTGAAACATATATTTAAAGGTAATGAGGCATCGCGTAAGTACAATGAGTATGAAAAAGCCAAAGAATATTAGTATGCGGTTTGCAGTCATTTTTGCGAGTGGAGGGAACGAATAAAAACTACAAATTATTCTGTTTTCTTTCATGTGGCACATTTGCACGATGCAATTTTTAAAAAGAAAATCAGCAACTTTAATTGTTAAGTTGGAAAAACTGCGATGTAAAATGTATTTAGACATTATAGAATATTGAAAAAACATGTCTTATACTAGTAACATGTCTATTATATAGGGTCATTGCTGCATTGTAGCCGACTTGGGCCAGCATGACAAGAGAAAGTAACAGCTATGCTGTTGCAAAGTGACAGCTGTGATGACGTGTTTAGTGGTGTATGAGTTTCCTGTGGCCCGTTGGAAGGGAATGGGTCGTTAGTCGGTCTCGGTTTTCATTAGAAGTCTCTGACTGCTCGTGTAACCGTGTATCGTGTGTAAA
Source organism: Eumaeus atala (assembly GCA_017140195.1). Classification (NCBI taxonomy): domain Eukaryota; kingdom Metazoa; phylum Arthropoda; class Insecta; order Lepidoptera; family Lycaenidae; genus Eumaeus; species Eumaeus atala. The sequence goes on from JAFELO010001157.1 coordinate 20,202, forward strand.
ATTTAAACTATAAAACAGTAAAAATAGACGATGATCGCTTATTGAAAGCGCCCTCTGCCTAACACGTTTTGAAGCTGATGATGCTGATAATGGCCATAAACCATAAGCGAATAAAATCCTTAAATAATTATAATTGAAGTACAGAATCTGCATGACGTTAGAAGTTACATAAATTCTACTTTCGGAAATGAATGCGGAAAAGCATTTCGAATCAATAACATGAATTTCGTGAGACTTACGCAGCCAGTGGTTATATCTGTTAGGCATATTTTTAAACATGTTCTTGTCGGATTTAATTAAGTTAACAAAACATACATACAGTGCTAGTATGCGCTGACGACCTTTTTCCGACCTGAACTTGACCAGCCTTACTTTATTTTCCTTTTCAAAACATGTACGACTGTTATGCACAAATGTTACATTTATAAAGCGTATATAATCACTCTGTACTTGGCTGTGGTTGGTTGTGACATTTGTATTGAATTAAATTAAATACTTATAATCATCATCATTAACAGCCACTCGGTCCACTGCTGGACATATAATCTTCCAATGGAAGCCAAGACGAGCGATCTCCTGCTACTCGCATCCATCCTGGGCCAGCTACTGCATGGAGATCGTCTTCCCACCTGAACGGTCGGTTATCATGAATATTTAATTATTAGTATTTACTATATTCAATTTATAATCTAAACTAAAATTATAAGATTTACAGTTTACTTCGTAGAGTGATTGAAATTCAATTTATAAGAAGAGTACATACTTCATTATTCCTTGCTCTGCGAATATTCGTCACATTTTTATTTATTTCATTGTTGTTCTTCTGCGAGCATTGAAAAATGGTCACTGCAAACATGATTTCAGTAAGAAATAATGGGGATAAAAAAATCTCTTCGCGTTTCCAATGTGATTTTATTTTTTAACATTATAGATAAATTCACCGGTGTTTGTTAGTTGTAACGAAAATGTTTTCTCTCTCGGCACCATAAGACAAGTTGTAACGAAATGATTATCTATCTCGCACAACAATAGGTGTATTATTTTACTTACTTTCCACTGCAGTTTCTGTTTATGACTATTCTAACCTAGTTCTTGGTTTGTGTACTTGAAGTACTATTGCTCCTTTCTCTTCCAATTCTTATGATACGGCTATCGACTTTCTATCCATAATGCGTACTGATTAATTAGACACGATTAGTATCGATTGTGGTCCGATTTAGGTGATTTGTTTCATTACGGTGTTTTAAACGTCTGTTGATGTTGAAGTGTACTATTTGCGAGTCCATTTCTTCACTACAGTTTCGGTCACATCTTTCAATTATAGCGATTACTTGATCGCATTAAAGTTTCTTATCGTTAATCGTATTTCGCCAGAGGTTACGGGTTCGAATCACACCTAGGTCTTATATATATATATATATATATATATATATATTGTACCTGTAACACAAGTCCTGGGTAACTACTGGACTGAGCTTACGTGGCGTTATAAGTCACAACACACCGTCACAGATATTATTAAATTATATCAAATTACTATCAATAATGATAATTTATATTTGCAAAAGAACCAATAACTCGTGCCAAATAAATATACGACAATCATATTTACTTGGTCTTTTTGTTATCTCTGCAAGGCATTACGGCAAATGCTTAAAGTTTTAATGATAATACTTGGCTACAGGCAATTTATCATTAGCCTGTTTAGTGCATACTCGGACAAATATTTACTGTCCGGTTGTAGAGATGTTACAAACTTCATCATTTGTCGTCTACTATACCAAGTTTATTACCTTCCCAGCGTTTGATCTTAGATTACCGCCAGTGCTTCATAAGCCACTTATCTATCTTTTAATAAACTAATTATTTTTTCTTGTCCTACAGTTTTTGCTCCCTGCGGTGTCTTCCTATGACTTCAAAACCTGTATTGCATTAAAATAGCATTATAATCTTTATGCCGCTATAATTTCTTTACAATCTGATTCAAACGCAGCTGCGTTTTGCTTCACACGATCGGACATAAATGTGTCCTTTGAAGTATCAATTAAAATTGCCTGTAGCGAGTTCTCATTAATTAGTATAAAGTGACATAATATATAGCCGGGTAGATGAAGAGTTTCACAGGATTTCATATAAACAAAATAAATCACCTGAAGAGTACTCTAGACGTTTTATATTTTACCATCTTTATTTTCGATTATTCGATCTCGAAAAACAACATAATTTTGTGTTCGAGTCGAATACGAAATAATTTCTCGTCGATCGTAAACATTTTATGCTGCTTTATTTTCTTTAAACAGTTTTTTTGTATGTACTTTCAATCATTTTGTTTTGTCGGTTACTATGGACGAAAAATCTTGAACAAATACCAGTTTCTTGTAAAAAAAGGACCTCTATACTAATAATATAAAGCTGATATGTTTCTTTGTTTGTTTATTTAAACGCACTAATCTCAGGAAGCACTGGCCCGAATTGTAAAATTCTTTTTGTGTTGAATAGTCCATTTATCGAGGCAGGCTTACTGGCATACATAATGACGCTATGACTAATACGACCGGCGTTACGCGAGTGACACCGCGGTGCGGTACTAGTAAGAAATAAAATCCTATCATGGAAAGGATCTACTGAAAAAAAGGGAGAGATGATACACTGAATATGAAAACATGCTACAACAAATGTAGCAATCATTAGAATACGTGACACGCTACAAATGTCCCTTCATGCTTCCGACCTATGATAACAAACGTACACTTGGCCGAGTCGAGAATCGTAAATGCATTTATAACTACTGGACGTGAGCCAACTGCGTTTGTATAACTAGCGACGCGCCCTGGCTTCACACTAAAGGCCATTTTCTGTCCATAATACAAATTTTCTTAGGTTATATTATCACCTAAAAAAATCTTATAAATGTACTTAGACGATAAGTCAAGATATAAAATAGTATATTGCAATAAGCTAAGTAAATAATTGTAATAAGGCAATAAGTAAAGCTGGGCTCTTTTCGGAAAGATTAGCAAAATCTAGCTCTCTAAATAGAGAAATATGGAAAGAGAGCAGAGAAACCTTTGCCCAGCAGTTGGACATGCAAGGCTATTAATAATAAACTAAAGATGCTATTAACTGATGCTGAAGCTAAAGAACGCTTTTAAAAAATCTAGTTCTATGTTTTAATCCTGGATTAAGTTATATTAGCTTGGACATACCGCTGCATATATACCAAGGTATATCCAGGCTTAGAAAACAAAAGTAACCAATCACACATAGACAAATGGACACCCATTAATACACTAAACCATAAAGAAACTCGCATCATCACCCTTCTCCGTCGAGGGTTGAATTAGAAATTGATTCACCGTTACCAATGGCCACCGTCAGCTATTTCGCTGAATGTATAGCAAGCGGCATAAAGTATTTAGGACATATAAACTAGTTATTCGTATAAATATACGATGAAACTATTTATATACATCAATACACGCTTAATATAAATATATTTTAATATTGTACAAGTCTTCATCTCTATGGCGATTGCCATAGTAGTTTTTTTTATAGCATAGTGGGGCAAACGAGAATGACGGCTCTTTACTACCAACTAAGCCCACGAATATCTGCATAATTACAATGTCGAGGCGTTGTCCTCCTTTCCTTATACCTTCCGATGGGCCATCGGCTATATACAGCTTATAATTTTCAACGTTAAATGGGCTATCCAACATCATTAATTTGCATGTGGGGCTACTGCTAGTTCAATTTACTAATTCCAGATTGCGATCCACAACGCGTGAAACCAAACGAACAAACTCTTGATTTTTATTATATTAGTGTGGATTGTGTTACACAATCCATTTAAAGATTCCGCAGTGTAAGTAATGTATTCACATTACGATTGTAAAATTTTACATGAAAGTGAAAGCCTTTTGTATTGTTCCCTAAAAAAACGGATGTAATTTTCTATTCTTTAATACGTTTTGCGGAGGTTGCCCGCAGTTGCGGTCTCCGCGAGGCACTAATGAGAGGAAAGTTGCCCACTACGTGATTACTTTTTGCATAAATTGTCTACATTTTTATTACAAAATGTGCATTTTTTTTTAGAATAATTAATCGCGTTAAAGAGATTATGACATTACTTGGAATCATTATTTTAAAGAGTTATTGTAGTCGTGATCGTAATTTCTTGTTTGTCGTTCTTTTTTAATGCATAGCGCAAACGACCACATCACCTGGCGTTGTCACCGACGCTTGCAGAATAAAGGCAGCAGCAAGAAAATCCGCCAGCAGCCGCCCAGCCGTGTTGGGGTCAAACGAGCAATTAGACCACCGAGCAAGTGACTACCGACGCCAACAAACAGCTACACCACCTGAGGTTTCGCAGTTGCGTTGCCGGCTTTTGAGATAAAGATTAAGCTTTTTTCTTGAAAATCCCTAAGTTGGACCGGCCCGAAAAAATCTATAAAAAAGTTAGGCAGTTTTTTTTATTTACAATTAAAACAACAAGGAAATCACAATAGATACGACGGAATGGCAATGTTAGGCATGTTTTGTTCCGATTTGTCTACAATTTGGCCACGGCACTACGCCTTGGACCTTGGAAGGAGACTTTAACCTTTAATAAACATTATCTACTGCTATAAATGTAATATGATCATCGATCTTAGTCCATATAGCTGATTATACCTAAGAGCTTCTTTGATGCATATAATAATGCAAATGAGACATATAATAAGAGAATAATCTATCATACGGTAATTCATGTAATTCGAGCGTCTCCATGCTTTTTGCTCTTTGCATTAAGCTTTATGCTGAATGTGTAGAAAATTTTGTCTACTAATTACTCTCAAGTCTTTGTACAAAAACAAATAACTTGCCTCTTTTGTTGCGGATGTCTTAGTTCTTACAATATACTATCCCGCTATTTTCTTTTCTTTGAATTAATGTTTTTGTATTAGTGTCAAAGTAGAACGCCTTAGACTATTTATAGGACAGACTAATTAGAATGTCATGTTTGAATTTCGCGTCCAGTCTTGTGCATTTTGTAGTTGAGGCAGACTACATGCCAGAGTTTGATTTTTTTCCTTTTTTTTCGTTTTTTATAGACAAGAGTCACCATAATTAACTATCATAATGAATTATTTTAACTTATATTATCATAAACTAACATTAATTAATTATTAAACGTTACATTCATTGGACACATATATTATAATTAAAATATAAGACCGATATAAAATTATTAAACACTTTATAATAATTTTATATCGGCGAGGCTTTAAGAAAAAAAACTATTTATCCTTCTGTGTACTCGCTTTACAGATAGGAGATATATGCCTTAAGTCATTCTATGTGAGAAGCTAATTCTATATAAATATGATTTGTATCTTAAAATGACGGAACATTGAAACACAGCTCCCCGTGTTGAGCAGAAAATAGAATATCTTGCCATACCTGCTTTATGTTAATAAAACAGGAATGGACTAAATTATTACCTGCAACATCTAATTTCAAATAATACGCTCCAGTTTTTGCATAATTGCTTGCATCGCATATACATTAATATTTCTTGCAATCCCTTCAAGCATTTCGATCGGCTTTTTATAAGCACATTATTCAGATTCCACACAACGATTGTGGGAATGTGCATTAATTTTCCACAACCCAATAACCTTTCTCTATAGACTCATCAGTTCACTCGTTCCGTTCCCACAGCGTGATATTGATGGTTCTAGTTAATATGGATACAAATAATTGTTAAACGTAAATAATATCTGTCGAATGAAAATGCAGTTGCAAGAGAAACCGGAAAAATCTACGGCTATTAGAGTGTAACGGACTAAAGTTGCGTTCGATTATCTGTAAAACTACTGACCTCTTTATTTGTTTGCTCGTTAATCTTGACGTGGGTTTGCTGCGGCTTGTCCCTCAGCGGCAGATATCCCTCCCGGCTGTCCACGGGCTCAGTTGCTGTGCTGTCCGTTAGTGTGCTCGATTCCGTCCCTGTGCTGGCCGCTTCTGTTGATCTATCGGCAGTAGTGGTCACCGCTGGTGCCGTTTCCTTAACCACTGCAGACGCCACGGTAGTATCTATCCCGGATACCGTTTCCGTGCTATCACTATTCAAATTAACAGTTGATTCAGTTTCTTGCGCAGGCGGTGTTCCAGTAGTACGCACCGTTCTTATTGTATAACGCTTCGGCGGTTTTGCCGTAGTTGTTATAATATTTGTTGTTTGTGTTGGTGTTTCAGTTTTTGATATCAGTGTTGTTTTGGTTTCGATCGTCGTGTCTGTTGCTATGTGTTTGTGTGAGGATTTTTTTGTTTTAGGTTGTGTGGTGGTTGTCTGTTTAATAATTGGTATGGTGACTTTATTTTTGTTGTGACTCTTTCTGCTTAGAGTTGTTGGAAGTTCTTCTAGAGTGGTCAAGGTTTCGTCGTTTACGGTGGTTGGCGACTGTCGATCAGCGGGTGGGTCTAGGTTCGACTGTTTGGGCGTTCTTGACGGTGGGAAAAAATAATCCATGATAGTCGGTGACTTGTTCCTGTTACTCGGTATCCAGGACCAAGGGTTGAAATCGATTAGACGCGGTTGTGGCGCATCGGCGCCTGCGGACGCGAGAGCGGCGAGCGCGAAGAGAGCGAATATTGTGCGTTTCATGTCGCGACGTGCGCGTGCGGCCGCTTGGACGATCGAAGCGGGACTACGCGAGCACAAAGGCCCCACAGCCAACGTTCACCCACTTGGATTCATGGGGGTCGAGTTTAGTGCAATGGGATTGCATACGCGAAAGTTTTATTGTACATTTTCTTCGATGAAGTCATTTAAATCAATCGCAACATTGTTTTTACCGTGAAAGTAATTTCCGATACGTATTATTCTTAAGGTGGTCGTATTGAATTAACTTTATACTGCACTTTTGTGACATCATATTGATGATTGATGATGATTTCTCCATACGTAAAGTCGCCGTTTTTTGCAAATTATGATACCGGTGAAATCTGTTTACTATTTCAGTATAATCTGTTGTCAACTTACATAAATATACGAATCCTAGGAGCATATCTCTCTCTCTCTCCAACGCTCTTTGGTGATTGTGTCCAATGGTGACCATTTTTATTCTCGAACGTGTTCTTGGTAAATGTTTATATGTACTTTATACTTTACTTAAGAAATCCTGAGAGATTTTCTTCTAGAGTGAGTGTGCGAGTATGTGTAGAACTAATAAATATCACTGGAAATGAGCCCGTCACAGAGAGGCTTGTATTCGCTGAGGGTTTCTGTCTTTCAGCCCAAGCGGCAAAGCGGACTGGAGGGACTCGGAAAGTGCACATCTTACATAAAACGATACATTTAGTAAAAGGTAGTGCCATGCTGCATTGCGGCGGAAGTGGACCGGCACGACCGGGGATGTACCTCTCGCTCACACGATACCGTGTCAATTATGCGGATTTTTCGTTTGCGGTTGTCGCGTGAGCTTTGTACAACATATTCATTAAAAGGCTGAATTAACATATTTTAGTGCTGTTACGGTCAAAATGGAAGACATAACCCACATTATATCCTTATGATTCTCAAAATTACATTACGACATAATATGATTATCCTTAAATTCCCCGAATACTGGCCACTTACAAACGTAGGTGGGTAGGCCAGATAGAAACGTAGACAGGCTCAACAATATTTTGAGTATTGGGCTCCAGTCCTGATCTCTTTATGAGTTGAGACCAAATTTTCATTATAAAGCCGAGGCCACTTGCACCGTTCGCGCGAGAGCTAGCGCCATTTTCAGACACCGAAGAGAAGGACTTCTTGGTCTATATGGTCATGATAATAGTTTTAATTACCTATTTCAAGTGATCGCCTCTGTGGTGTAACGGTGCGGGTGTCGCCTGTTAAGACCGTTAGCCGCGTGGGGTCCTGAGTTAGATATCCAGGTCGGGCGCTGTTATTAAATGTTTCTCAGATTTTTCTGAGCACGCATTACATTGTCCGGGATTGGAATGTGCCCGAAGTGGCCATAGGCTTGCCACCTATGACACCAAGGGCCTCAGTGCCTTGGCTAATCGTTGTAATGGCTAATTGTTCTAGTATATCTTTGCACTTACGAGTTGTGGATGTACTAGCACACCTCTGCCCACCTCTTCGGGGATAATAGGCGTGAAGGTACTTTTTTTTTAATATATATTTGAACATCCATAAACTGGCCGGGATTCGAACCCGCGACCTGCGGAGTAACGCGCAAACTAACCGCCACGCTACCATCCAAGCCAGCTGGTCCGCAAACTCTTATCATCATTTCATTGTCCGTGTACGTCTGTACGCTTGTCAAGACTCTTAGCTCAGGAAGGCGTTGAGTCTTCTTGCTCGAGAAAAGTTCTCGAAAGAGGGATGGGCTTTTTATAAAGATAATTTGCTTCTAACTCCCGTTACTTCCGTAGTCTCGGTGTGAGAGGAGGATTCGTACTTGACCTGCTTTATTGTTGTATAGCCAACCAGTAGACGGCGTTTTTTCAGGATTACCGACGCCAATATACATCCGCATGATTGTTATTCAGACGTTGCCGTCCTTCCCTCCTATAGCCTAGGAACTAACAAACCGCACGAAACGCATTCGCATAGCAGTATCTTTGCGGCGTCATCATAAAAAGGCTAGACGTACCTCCCCCGTGGTGCCGGGCGCATTTGGATGGAATGTATCATGGCACTACATCCTACTGCTAATGTGTTCTTACAAATTGTTAATCTAACGTTCACTTGTCATGAGGTGCGTTACCTAATAACGAGATTTCGACGATCGGCTGGCTCAGTTAACGTGGCAGTTCATCTTTATAAAAAAAATCGTAAATATATGAAATTTCTTAAAATTATAAAAATATTATAAACATTTCCGTTGTCTAGCACCTGTAACACAAGTCGTTCCGGTACTTAGCACAGGGCCAGGTGTTATTATATTATTATCATGTCAAATATATGTTTTGATCCAAAGTTCCTAATTAACTACAGGTTTTATTTGTTTAATGTAAAAGGAAACTTAATTGGCATTCTCTTGATAGTATCATGAGATTTAATTGGAAATATAAATGTTTTCCGTCCCCCTGCCTCCTTGACGGCAGGCTCAAATTTCAATAGCAACATTCCATTGATTAAATATTCCTGCAATTAATAATTTGATATTCAATCGCTGAAATTGAATATTGGACTAATTGTTAACGTTTAGCATCGCAGGGTTAAATTGTATGACTTCTGAAGAAAAGAGTTTTTGTCGTAATTGAAGGACCTACATATCCACAGGTTTTACTGTGAGGAAGTGCCATGCTTCATTGCAGACGCAGTGGGCCTGCAGAGGGAAGTACTTGCACACATGATACCGCCTTAGAAGTGATAGCTATTCTGTCGCGCTTTCGTGCAATCTCAAAGAAGCCGGTGGCCTGTTAAAGAAATAGAAAGAACAACAAATCTGCTTATGTGGTTATTAATGGGTGTCGATAGATGGGTTATATACCTTACCATAAATATTGCAAAAAAGAAAAGGAAATTAATTATCAATAACATTTGTTGCAATGTGTTAGTCTAATATACAAATACTCGTAAAAAATATAAAAGCTTATTCGAAGTGGTCTCCATTGGCTGCATTACAGTCCCTTACACGTTGAGGCCTGCTATCGATAGGAGCACGCACTTTTTCCATCCGGGAAATTCTTCACTGCCAATCGTATGGATTGTTTTAGAGACTCCAAATTATCATTGCGTTTAGAGCAAGCTGCATTCTCTAAGACTGAACATGAATCATAATCCCGCGGATTAAGGTCGGGCCTATAAAGGGTAGTCTTTTGCTCTGATCAAGCCCGGAACGTTCGTTTCAACCAAGAATGGGTGAATCGAGCTTTACGATCTCGTCCCGAGTCTTCCTTCCTTAAGCTTTGAACATAAATACGGTCACTTTGTTTGTTAAAATGTTGCTCGGTTGTAAGAAAATTCTCATCCGTAAACAAAATCTTTCTGTGACCTCCCTTCGCGTACCGATTCAGTTTCAGTTTTAACACCCCATTCTTCTTTAACTTATCAGTTAAGAAATGGCCAGTGCGTCTCTTATAGGCTTCAAGCCCTAAGTCATCTGTTAAAATACGCGACATGGTTCTTTCTTTTCGCTTTCGGACAAGGTTTCTTCGAATTCTTTCCCTTACTGCTTTGACCACCTTTTTCGTACGAACACTACGTGAACGGCCAAACCGTTGTCTGTGACAAACAGAGGAAGTCTTTTATTAACTTTGTGAACAACATCACGGTCGGGTATAGACGACAAACGAAATCGTGCCCAACACGCCACAATCGTGTATAGCCGACAGGAAAACGACATTTTTAAGTGCAAAATAAATATACTAAATTAAGATTTCACTGTTTCTCTGTCTTATTATTTAAAACTACAACGATGTTTTGTTAAATGGCACAAAGACATACCTTCTTTACTTTCATTTCATTAGAAAATACAATAACCGAAAATAGGTAATCGAAAACGGTCAAAAGGTGTTGTCATAAGTAAAGTTTATCTTTTTATCTCAAATTTATGATTTTTTTTTAAGAATCCTACTTACTATTACTTCGATAATTATTTTAGTATTAACTATTACGTATCTGGACATTCCTAATGCACAGTAATCTTAAAAATGTGACAAAAACCATAATTAATATTCAAATATCGATAGTTTTCTGTCCACTCCCGTGCATCCCTACGAGAAGTGTTATTAACAGTGACCTGTGCGCCACAGTCGGCAAGACACTTCAATCGGTTGACGTCATAAGCATTACTAAAGACTGCTGGTGACTTTCTACATGACCGTTTGTAACATTTGTAAGGCAGTTATTAATAATGGCTGACAGTCAAATGACCACTGAAAAACTACTGCGTGTTAGGCGGTGGAGAGGATGATGAATTTTCCTATAGAACGGGAGTAATGTTGTGGTAAATTATATTTTTGATCAAACTCTTCATATAGGTAGACACGTTTGTGGTTTTGTCTTATATTAAATGTTGCGTTTGGGAAATGAATCTGATAATATAAAATATTAAAAATTTAAATGGTCACTATTACTTTTTAGGGTAAATTATGCAATAATTTTGATTTTTTTTGTTTCAATTCTATTATAATATACCGCAATTTTACTATAGAAGAGCACTGCAGTAACGATGTTGTTATCATCGCCGATATTTTCTAAACTTATGCCTATAAATCGCTTTTGTATAATTCTAAGCATGTTACATTTTTGTCGGCATAGTGAAGAGACTAATGTGTTCTCAAAAGTCAAGGCTTTCATTAATCATGCTAGAGAAAAGTGTAACACCATATAAAATCTGTGCATTGTCATCACTTGAGCATCTGTCCCTCCGAGGACGACATAAGTTTGCCTAGTTACGTAAACTCAGAATAATAGTTATAAATATATTGATTAAATTGTTAAATATTATATTATGATTATTAATTATTATGTCCCACACTATAACATCCCTACTTGCATCGAGAAAATTTTCAAAAATCGTGCGCCAGCCACGCCAGAGTCGGGTCTTCCCAACGGCGAATTACGTCATGGACGAGATTAGTGATGTACCCTATTATTATTTGATTTATTTTTTGTAGTTCTAATGTATGATTTTAGGTTGTTTAAAACTTTGTAACTGATTAAATTATAGTGTACAAAATAGGGTACAATTAAATAGAATCATAATGCAACGCGTAATACCTTTATTTAAATAATATGGAACTAAGAGCAATTATTATTTGGTTATCTATTGATTATATAAAAAAAATGTTGAAATTCCGATTTTTTTTATAGGTATTTGCGCTGTATTTATGGTCTGGCGTGGAGGGAACGCTCCATGCCAGACTGTTTCTCTTTATCACCCTAGTCCATTTTAATATCGCAAAGTATTATACAATTGGTATTGGCGCCAAAATGAGAAAACACATTGAACAAACAAATGACTGAATCCAAATTCAAGTGTAACATTTTTTTATTTTTAATTGTAACATTATTTATGGCCAGACAAAATATATTGTTCTTTATATATAAAATGCTTATTTCCAACTCCAATATCGGTCATAACGGAATTAATTTATAGACCTATTTACCTCTTTTTTATAGCTTATTGGCTTTAACATTTGTGTCGGACATTAGTGAAAAATACGGACAAAACATCAGCGACAATGGTGACATGCAAAAGTTATTTTCGTTTCGAGACTTTTTTTTTTATTAAAAAAAAATATTTTCCTTTCGTATAAGCCAAAAATACGCTTCGATGTTTTTCTCTCTACTGACAATATTCAATTATCAACACGGACTCTCGTTTTAACTATAAAACCGCCTATACTAAGGCGGATCAACGAGCATTCGGAGCCAACTGACGACTTATGACGCCAATAGGCACGGGCATATTTGACATGCAGGTGCGTTATCCTACTTCCCTCTTCCCCTCCGATGGCCTGTGGCCTACTCACGGACCGCATGAAACGCGCTGTCGCTTTATGGCGGTACCATGTGGGAAGTACCTCCCCGGACGTGCCAGCTCAATTTGGCTACGATGGAGCATGGCATTACATTCCACCAAAGTCTGCCGAAATGCTAAATGAAATAACATTAGAGTATATCTATTACTTCGTGTATATGGTCGATTTTCTCACCCACGGATAGAGCGATTTTTTTTCGGAGGGAGCTACTACTGGTTGGTCGCACTATTGCTCCCGCCTCTACAGCTCAACGGACTAGCAAAGACTTTTGTGTCTTCTGGTTTAGGGAGACGACAGGGGAACAGACCCCCTCTTTTCCCACAAATGGGAAGAGATGTACCGGGTTGTGTATGGACGTGCCCTATTCACATTAGTGGGACGGCGCGCTCGCGATGCCGTTTAAATTGAGGATAGAGCGATCAAAGCGTAAGATTGTAGTATATAATTCGTTGGCGTAACAATTCGGCTCCTTTTTTTTTTTTTGTTGACGCGGGGAAACACATTTACGCACCTTCACTGGCCCTGGGTGGGGTGCAATGGTATGTGGGGCTCGCACCACATTATAGTGCCGAATAGCCACAAAAACCACCGCGAGTGCCATCAGTGCTGCCTTTGGCGAAGTGCCCCGGAACAGCAAATCACCAGGGCATCTCGATGGCTAGTCAGCCCTCTAAGGACCCGACGCTACCTCCACAGATGGGGTTGTCCGCACCACAGGACAACCCCACCAACTTTGGGACAGTGCAATGGGGCGAGGTTCCCATCCTCGCCACTTGCCCCGTGTGCAATAGCGCCGCCTCATTGTTTTCTTTGCTCATTTGTCCCCTCTTCTTATAAGAGGGGTACAAAGAGCATACACCTCCTCGTTTCAATTAGCTTCGCCCAAGGTGTCTCGGATCACCCCAGGCTACTTACTGTGCCCCACCGCCACGACAAGGCTTGAACCATGGCGGGGAACAATCCGGCTCCGGCTATTCAGGCGCGGATAGTCAGTAGAATAGGAATTTAAAAGATAATGTGTTTTTTTTTACTGTTTGTTCTGTGGTATTATACCGCTACTCAATCGGAGGCATTAACCAATCACCGGGAGTGCCAAAACACGTCTAACAGAAATTGATAAAGTATTAAGTTGCACAACCGCAACCGTGTAATCTTCGTCGATTGCTCTTTTTTGTACGCTCCATTTGAATTTGACCAAATACAAGGCACATTTTGAATTCGTCGGTTTATACACGGTCGGTGGCCCATTGGCCCCTCCTTTTCACATCCCCCCTGGATATAAAAAAGGAGGTAAACCCATCGGCATAGTCATTCCTGGGCAGCGGTAGTGTAAAAAGCTGCGATAGCACATTTGTTCCCCTATGCTATAAAAATATACACGATTGACAATGTCGGCTGTTTGACTTGGAATGTTTTCGTTGGCGCCTTTTTTTAACGTTTTTCAGTTGTCAGATGGGGTTGCCTATATGTAATCTAAGTCCTCGGTAGATACTAAGGAAACGCGAGCAAACATTGTCTAATAAGTGCCGGGGAGTGCCTGTATTCAGTCATTAGAAGGTTGGACTTGTATAGGTAGGATTTATCGCCTCTTTTATAGTGTGGGGTAAACAAGCGGATTGTATGGAGGACTAGCCGTGCCCATAAACATCGAATTTGTAATGCTGACGTGTCATTCCCCCTCCTTCCTCCCTTCTAATGATGTATGTGCCGATACTCATAAACCGCACGAAAAGCGAGAGCATTTCTATCAATTTGTAACAAGATCATGTGAGTGGATCTCCTCGGCTGTGCCAGCCTAATTTGCATACAATACAGCACAACACTAAACATTACAAAATTCAACAACAACAAGTTTTACTCTTGTGACGTGTTAGGGAAAAATATGAGTAAATTTTAACGATGAGCGCGCACACCGTCACGGCACCCTGGAGTTAGCTGCAGTCGACAATTTAATTTTTCTCTTCTAATTTGTGTATATAAGTGCACATACACATTTAAATTTCATATACACTATAAAAGGACAGTTCTTTAAAATAAATGTACAGTTCTTTTAGAATATCTGCATGTTCATAATTTAGTGCATATGTGATTAAATCTGTAGTGATTATGTTTATTGTTATGGAATAAGTACGCAATGTAAATTTTATTCCCTTTTTAAAGTATGTGATATTTACATTTTATTTAATTCGTAGTACAGTTAGTTTAGAGAAACCGTAGGAGCGAGAAAATATATGCGTTGAATAACACCTTAAGCAAATGCCCTAAGGAAAATGAGCAACGCATAACCCGGCAATTAGCATTCGCTTCACCAGCGGATTAATCGTTTCAACAGCACACCAGGCGTTTGGAACAGAAAACAAATTAAACGAGCAAGCGGAACCCCTTGATGACTATTGGTATGGACATGATTGTCACGCACTCTTATCATACCCCCCCCCCCTCAATGGGCCACTGGCTACTCACAAACCTCACGAAACGCAACAGCGACGCTATCACTTTACGCAGGTATCAAGTGAACGAGAGGTACTTCCCAGGTCGTGCCAGCCCAATTCCGTTGCATAGGAGGACGTAGTTTCATGCATCATGCGTGGCTCTACCTCCTCCTATGCAGCATGGCTCCTCTTGCTGTCGGTCCAACCTAATAGGTATGTCCCCCATTCATGTGGTCCTTCCTAGATTAGGGCAACGAAAGTCGAAGTCGAAAAAATGATACGAACTACTCGCCCTATAGAACACGGTAAATTAATTTAACACTGGAACACACACACAAATTACTTAAGATATTTAATTTAACACTGGAACACACACACAAATTACTTAAGATATTTAATTTAACACTGGAACACACACACAAATTACTTAAGATATTTAATTACGTATTTGATCAACAGGATTATAATAGTGATAATCAGAGATGCAGGATGTCGTGTGTTCGACAATGAGGCGCAACCTGGATCGATGTTACTTTGACCGTACCGATCGTAATTGTGTCTTCACTTCCATATAACAATAAACTGGACCCCTAGAACGTCGCAGCATTTACACAGCCACTTCATTTTTAAAAGCCACACGCCTCGTTTACATGTGTGCCTTTGATTTATTTTTCTTTTTTTTTTTTTTTTTGCTGAGGAATACATTTAGCCATGCCCCCGGGTTGGTGAGATCCTGGGGGTTATGTGGGACTATCGAAACCGCAAAAGCGGCTCACCCCCTTTGGCGCATTGTCAACTTCCAAAAAACGGGACCGTTGGACCGTTTGAGTTTATATTTTAGAATAGAAATGGGTAATTGACTTTTTACAGTAACTGATAAAGTCATTTTTTTAGATTTTTTTAATATGATTGAAAACCCGACCAAAGATGAAACAATGCATCTAGTACCTAGGTAGATACGAGCATACCGAAAGCAATATTGTAAGTTGCAAACTTTTTCAATTTTTTTACAAGATGAAGGCCGCAGTTTCTTGGTCCACACCATCACAACAGGGTTTAAGACTTGAATAATAGGTGGTACATTTTACGGGCAGGTGTTACTGACACCTTGATCTTACAGCAAGCAGAGCATGAGGCTGCCAACAACATTCAAATACAAAGTGACCTTCGAAAGAATATCTCATAAAATATGAAACAAAATAACGTTACATAAAGTTTCAGATGTGACGTGACTATAGAAAATATATGTTTACGTATCCAGTGTCTCTCCCGTTGTTAAAACGAACCTGATAATACCTCATAAGATAAAATCCGTGAAGCTATTCAGGTAGTAGCATGGATCATAGAAATATTTGACCATAGGTATGTTTGCGCTCGAAAACAAATACCTTCTGACGCCGTCAGTTTAAGAGTGAAGTAAAAAGGACACTATGTCATTCCTGCAGAGCCAGGCCTTTCATGAGACGCGGGAGAATGCATTTAGACACCCACTGTGGAGACTTTATGTACACCTGTAGCGACTGTATCCTTTGGTCCATGGTCCATGGACCAATCCATGCTCATTTCCATGTATTTTAAAGAGCTATGACATTTATGTTCGAACTTTTGTTGACCCACCCACATTCGCATAATTGCTACGGAGACTTGTTGCTCTCCTTTGCTCTTCTTATTAATGAGCCACCGGCCACGGCTTTCTTACTTTGGATGATGTCTTTAGATGTGAGTATTGTCCACATAATTATATCCTGCATTTACATTCTAATACATCAAATCCAATATAGGCAGATATAATCGGTACCAACAAGAAACACAAGTTCCTGTTCCAATTTGTATGAACGACATTTCTATGCATGCCGCCTATTCTCTATTCCATCGCGCATTGCCTGCAATACAATTACAATCTGCATGCCGAGATTTAAGCAATGAAAAGCGATACGAACATTATTCATTTCCCATTCAGAACAGCCTTATTTGCATACAACATAATGCATTCTGAAACACAAATAGTTAATACGATAAGTATTATATTTGAGTCTGAAATTCAAATGAACATTATCATTAAATGCTGCTTTAAGCTTTTGGCTTCTTTGTCTGAGTAATCAGCTCGTCTCTTTGGTTACGTCATTGCAAAGATAATCAAATGTAGTTGTGAAATTAGCACATATTTCACTACTTCATTTTAATTTACTCTTCTTTTGATATTTCACCCATACAAATGTAGGCTGGCGCACATTCATAAATTTCATTTCTGCAAGCAATTTTTATGTACGTGGTTAAATTAGAATGACTCAAGAAAGCTTTTCTTGGAAATAAACAGGTATGCTGTTGTTCTTTTTTATTTCGATGGTAAATAAATTTCCGTACTGCAACCAGACCTGATGGGTCTGTACAATTCATGGACCGAATACCTGAAACCTCGTGGGTGCCATCGGCCGTCTATATTTGATACATTCGAAGAGGCCTAAAGCATGTACATATAGCAGACATACGGCTTTCACTTTGAATATTTGATTTCTTTTACATGATCCTGCATATGTTATTATTTAAGTTCGTGCCTCATTGGGGGGAAACCCGCAGTCCCACCGACACGCCGACGCAGTCGAAACCTATTTTAAGCGAGCACATTAAAGAGGCTTGAAAACCCTTTGTAAAAGTTTCACGGGTACATTTAGTAGGGCGCGTGCGAACAGACTGAGAAGTGTTGGAAATGAGAATTTATATTACAGCAGCGGATTTTCTAAGTGTGTTTCTCATAAATATAAGGCTGAAGACAAAAGCAAAGAAAAACAAAAGCGTGCGGATTGTTGTGAATGGTTCTGACATCATTATCATCAACATATACCGAATCAAATAAATAAATAAAAACTGAAAAATATGATATAAAAAATGACGTGTGAATGAATATGATATAAAAAAACGTGCCGCCATAAAGTACCTGCATAAGTAAGGGCTATCACCAAAAGCCATCCATGATGATATGGTCCGTACTTTAGGAGATTCCGCTCTGTCTTATTTATCCGTCAAATAATGGATAGCAGAATTCAACCGTGATAGATAGAGTGTGAAAGATGAACCCCGCTATGGAAGGCCTTCGACGTCCACTACTGACGAAAATTTTAAAAATTACTATAGATTTAATTATGGGAGACCGCAGATTATAGGCCTCTCTATTATGGACGAACTCAAAACATCATAGTCAACGAATCGGGTTTCCACAAGGTTTCTGCGAGGTGGCTTTCACTGCTTACAGTTGAATAAAGAAGGACGCGATTGACTATTTTACGTGACGATTGCTTGGAGTTATTTGAAGCTGATGCGGTAAAAAGTCTAAGGCGGTTTTGTCGGCAAATAAGGTAATGGCTTCAGTATTCAGGGACTCGAAGTGTGATTATGATTGATTATCTTAAAAGGGGTTAGACTGTAAACTCTGATTACTATTGTGTCTTACTACGTCGTTTACGAGAGGAAGAAATGCATCCAGGAATCCTAAGAAAAAAGTCCTGTTTCATCAAGATAACGTCCGTGTTCACACGTCTGTGCAATTAATGGCTGAAATCCACAATTGTGGCTTTGAACTATTACCGCATCCGCCTTATTCACCAGATCTGGCACTGTCAGACTTCTTTCTGTTTCTTAACCTAAAAAACCACACGGGAGGTCAAAGATTTACGACAAACGACGAGGTCAAAACAGTAGTAGACGCATATTTAGACTCTAAGGAAGAATCATCTTTTTTCAACGTCTAAATGCTCTAAATGGGATATGGCCAAAATGCATCGAACTTGATGGTGACTATGTAGAAAAATAAAAATATAACTGATTTAATGTGTCTGTTTCCTTGGTTAAGCTGAATACTTTTCAATCCACGCTCGTACTTTTACTTAAGTTTTTTTTTTTCGGTGGGACCTAATACTGGTTGGCGGCGCTAGTCCAACCTCAACAGTTCGACTGACTACAAAGTCTTTTTTTGTATTCGGGTTTAGGGAAACGATAGGGGACAGACCCCCCCCCCCCTCTTTTCCCGCAGATGGGAAGAGATGAACGGGGTTAATTATGGGTGTGCCCTATGGTGATTATTTTTCGGACCGAAAAGGGGGAAGCGGTCCCCCTCCCCACTCTAGTGGGACGGCGCGCGCACGATGCCGTTTTAATTGCGGTGTCGTGAATAAGGATAATTGAGCTCGTTTAGTGTTTGGCTTACCCTCGACGTTTTTGCCGATTTGTAGCGCAAATCGACCCCCTCCGTCAGAGGGTACAAATCGGCAAAATCCGTATTCTTAATTTATTTAATATTAGAGCTCCCTAAAGTCTCGTTATTTTACTTTTACTTAAGCGTTGTTAACCAGACATACATCATATTGTTTAGGTGCCGTCGCAAATTTTATTCACACTGCACTGGCCGATAGGGCGATATTCACTCAGAGCGTGTCCAAACGATTTTCGTAAAGCGGGTGATCGATGTAGGAGTTGTATGCCATGGTTTTACTCGCGTTTTGTCTTGCTAAGAAATTACCAACCAACAACGGCCCTTTTTAACATAGTTTTGAATAAAGTTTACCCGCAAAATTTCGCCTGTTAAAAAATTTACACATTTTAGGTACATTTTTTGATTAAAATTTTACAACCCCATACGACTTTCTAAGTTTACCTTTTTAAATTGATAGCTGCTTGTTAATCGATAATGCTTGCTGGAGGACGTCCCAATAACGTTCCGAGTCAAACAAATGTTCATGAAGAGCGAAGCCTGCGAGTGGGTAAGTGTAACAAGTTGTCTTTTTCACTCAATCGGGCGACGCGTTCACAGACCAATTAGAGAACCGTTGTCACGTAAAATTGTATCGCCCCTAAACCGACTTTTCAGTCTTCGAACCAAACGTAGGTGTTACATATTTAAAAACACTTCTCTAGACGACCCAAAAGCATTTTTTTATTCCACCCGTGACCTTGGTTGCTGTAAAGCTTCTGAAACGTCGGGCCACATAAATAATTTAATAAACCGCGATAAAATCCGTAAAAGTAGTTTTATTGTAATGCATTTTTTTAGTTTCCATGTTCTTGTAATAAAGATGAGCCTTAAAGCCACGGTTTTTCTCTACAATGGATCAATGGATCATCAATGCTTACACTTTTACACATAAAAAACATAAATCTGTGTCTAATACAAATGTTATTGTTATTGGTGTCTGTATGTGCGAGAGTGTGGGAATACTCCGGGCAAAGTAACAGGACATAATAATAGGACTCGGGGTAATGGCGGGAGTGCTGTGAACACTTTCGTTATTCAATTACCTATCGAGGTAAATGAAGTTATTATGTAATTTACACGCAGCCAGTGGTGCAAGTGTAATAACAACGGTCATTATGGCCCACTGTTGGGCCCGGTCATCTTATACCAGTATAAGATTTTATCCAGATAAAAGGGCTATATTTAGCCTCTCACATCCGCCTCTCTCGGATGTTCTCTGCAGAAGAAGTGTGTGGATACAAACTCCAATACAGCTTCATCTGAGACGTAGTTTTAAGGTCGAGGAACTGACCTCACTTTTTACCGCAGAGAGAGAGAGAGAGAAAAGTACCTTCACGCCTGTTATCCCCGAAGAGATAGGCAGTGGTGTGCTAGTACATCCGCAACTCGTAAGTGCATAGATATACTAGAACACCCACGATTAGCCAAGGCACTGAGGCCCTTGGTGTCATAGGTGGCAAGCCTGTGGCCACTTCGGACATATGTCAATCCCGGACAATGTAATGCGTGTTAGAATAATCTGAGAAACATTTAATAGTAGCACCCGCACCGTTACACCACAAAGGCGATCTCTTGAAATAGGTAATTAAAACTATTATCATGACCATAGAGACCAAGAAGTCCTTCTCTTCGGTGTCTGAAAATGGCGCTAGCTCTCGCGCGAACGGTGCAAGTGGCCTCGGCTTTATAGTGAAAAGTTGGTCTCTACTCATAAAGAGATCACGACTGGAGCCCAATACTCAAAATATTGTTGAGCCTGTCTACGTTTCTATCTGGCCTACCCACCTACGTTTGTAAGTGGCCAGTATTCGGGGAATTTAAGGATAATCATATTATGTTGTAATGTAATTTTGGGAATCATAAGGATATAATGTGGGTTATGTCTTCCATTTTGACCGTAACAACACTAAAATATGTTAATTCATGCCTTTTAATGAATACGTTGTACTAAGCTCAGAGAGATCATTAAATATGACTTCGGCGAGGACTCTTCAGACCTTGCTGGAATGTCAAACAGGGTGTAACCTGTTTGCCATATGCCTATAGAAACTGTGGACATTGTTCAGACAAAGTATGTCCTGACAAACTTATAAACCATATGCTAATAATGAATACTACGTCATAGTAGGATCTCCGTGCGGTGACCGGTCCGGGATGGATGCGGGTTGCAAGAGATCGGTCGTCTTGGCGTTCATTGACAGAGGCCTATGTCCAGCAGTGGATCGATATCCACCATAGACCATCCATAGGTCCATCGGGCTGATAATGATGATGATTATGTCTAAGTACTGTTTTTCATTAAGGTTTTATTAACTTGTAACGCATTATGTAGCTAGGCCAGTATTTTTTAGATGAGTTGGCAAACGAGCAATTGGAACCACTTCCTACTCCTGCTATTTTATTAAATTGGATGTGTGTGCCAACAGTTTTATCTTTTCCCTCGGGCATCATCATATCCAAGCGTCGTTGCTGTCGCCGATGTCGGTACCTACGACTCAGGAGCAGCAATGGTTGAAACGAGTGGTGGGCCAAGTCCGTTTGAAACGAAGAACGTTTAGAACGTTTTACATGCAGAGGTAGTGCCATGCTGCATAGGAGGAGGTAGTGCCATGCATAGTGCATGACACTACATCATCCTATGCAACAGAATTGGGCCGGTACCTCTCGCTCATATAATACCGGCGTAAAATCTTCTTGTGTCGCGTTTCCTATGGTTTGTGAGTATGTGAGTAGCCGGTGGCCCATTTGGGGGGTAAAGGAGGGCAACGCATATTAATTATGTCTATGTTCATGGTCGTCGGTAGTAGTAGAAAGGCTCCGATTGCTCGTTTGCCGCCCTGTTCTATTTAAAAAAATGAGCAGGCGAAGTCTTTTGATTAACACCGACGCCTATAGATATCAGCATAATACAGTTATACAGATGCGTTGCACTTCTTAAGTCTTCCCCTCAAGCCGCGTGCATCTCTTTACTTACACTTTGTACTGCAAATGTTTATATTAAGTGGTAGTATGAGGTAGTGTCATGTTGCGTTGCAGCGGAATTGGGCCGGCACGTCCGGGGAGGTACCTCTCGCTCATATAATACCGCCGTAATGTGACATCTTCGGTGTCGTGTTTCGTGAGTATCCGCTGGCCCATTGGGGGATGGGGGTGAAAAAATGAGGGCAACGCAGATGCGAACATCCGCTTTATTACTATGCAGATGCATAGTAATAAAGCGGATGTTTCCTCGTTTGTACGCCTACACTATAAAAGAAATTAAGCTCACGAGCTTTATACAAGTACGCTCATACTAGTCAGTGCTGCGGTTGCTCACGCCCAAGACCACCTCGGAGTCAATCAAGGCGTAATATCAACCTTGTAAGAAATGCGATAGGTATTTTTAGCGCAAGACTTGATTGATGTTTTTCTGTTTACTAGGTTAATACGATTTAAAATGTTACGCGATATGCGGGTCTTAAAATTGTTCATATTATACTGCGCTCTGTCTCACGACGTCATTATCAAGCTATGGTCGCTGCAGGCAATATTACTGTGCAAATTTATTGATTTAAATTAGCAGGAATAGCATAAGACTATATAATTTATTCTATTTATAACATGCATTTCCATCTATACATTCAATCTACTATGTTTCTTTGAGTGCCTTGCCTTCTGATTAAAGATCTTTAATCAAATATCAACGTGAAAAGTTTATGATTTTGTCGTGATATTTTTATTTATTGCATTCACATTGCGGAATAGTAAGAAGGTAGTGCCATGCTATTTTGTAGCTGGATTGGGTTGGTGCGACCGGGTAACTCTCGCTCATAGGTCACCGCCGTAAACAGCTACGTTGCGTTTCGTGTGTCTTGAGCTTTCGGTAGACCCAGAGGTTGAAAGAGCGCAACGTTTCTGGTTAAACTTTATAAAAAATATGGATGTTAATGGTCGTTGGTTTTTGCTGCAACGCCATATGGCACTAGCTCCAAAATAAATTTTATCGGCTTATTTCGCCAAACACTATTGCACTTTACATGCATGCATTGTAAATTTTCATAGTGAATAATAATGTTTTAATATGTATAAAGTCGTATGCCAAATTATTCCTCTCCATAAAGCTTTAATTATGAACGTGTTCATTTAAATATAATATGTATAATTAACAAAACTATAAAACCGTGCATTGTATATTATGGTGGTTTGCAGAATTTAGACTGACGTTTTAAGCTACTGCTTTAAAAGGAGGGGAGAACGTATGCATGCTTCGGTTACTATATCTGTCATCGATGATGTCAAGTCAAAGTCTAGTACACTGCGCCGACGTACTGACGCAACAGGGCGAGCGCAGGAGGTGAAAGAGGAACGGGGTAGGGCATATTGTAGCGATGTCTACAGATAGTGAATTTAGATGCTATGTTCACTGCACAGCACTACAGGCTGGACGGCTTGTCAGATTTCAACGTATGATATTGATTGAGACAATATAGAAAGACAAGTCAAGCTAGGCCTATGTCGGCTAGTGTGCATCTTGGTTAATAGAGAAGGAAGATAAGAATATCTATCTTCGAATACCTATCTTATATGTGTGAAAAATTAAAAAGTGAGATAACAAATCACATGTGTTGTCTCCTTCGACTTAGACGGTTTCACTCTAGGCTGGCTCATTTTGTGGGTATCCGGCACTATAATATGCCGCGAACCCCACACACCACTGTACCCGCGCGTAAATGTGTATCCCCACGTCAACTAGAAAAAGGCGAGCTTCTCTAGTCTATCTGTGGCGCCTATGAAGATATGTCGCTAGAATAGTATTGATAATCTGAGTGACACGGGATATGAAATGTATCTCCTACTCAGTAGGGTTACATTGTTTTTCAATTTAATTTTAGATTATTTTGTGTCATATCTTATGAGTTATACTTTAGAGGGTTGATTTTTATTTTGGAGCTCAATCATAGGATATATCCTCATATGATCTTTGATTAGAAATACTTGCCACTCGGCCAACGTGTCTGTTATGCACAATTGAATAATCTAACATACGCCCGAAAACCAGGGACTTTAGTGACAACCGAATAAAATATTTTGAACATTGTTCTTTTCTGTTTTAATGTTGGAACAGATTCAAAGTGCAACACTTTGAATCTGTTTTCAAAAATAACTTTTTATAAATGTTAATATATGTGTTAACATATTTATATCCTCTGTGGCGTAACGGTGCGGGTGTCGCCTGTTGAAGACGTAGCCGCGTGGGGTCCTAGGTTCGATCCCCAGGTCGGGCAAATATTATTATATGTTTTCAGATTATTCTGAGCATGCATTACATTGTCCGGAATTGGAATGTGTCCGAAGTGGCCATAGGCTTGCCACCAATGACAACTTCGGCCTCAGTTTCGCTAATCGTGGATGTACTAGTAGACCTCTGCCTACCTCTTCGGGGATAACAGGCGTGAAGGTACTCAATATATGTAACAGCCAATAAAGTTTGTACTGGCATAAAAATACTCATTGCCTCCAGTCGTCTCTTTCCCTTAGGCAAAGAAAATGCAATAGCGAATTAGACACACATACAATCTATAAAATCAGGTTCAAAAGGGTACGAAGGTAATCGTTATATGCGTTACAGTGATAATTCTGTAACAGATTTCCTGTGTAAACCTTATGAGTGTTGTTACTGTTATCATGATGTTTTTGAGGTTTTGCTGAAAACATAGTCCTTGTATTCGCAGTCAGTTCAAAAATACTTCAAATTGTAGATTTTGCTAAAAAGTGTTACCCATGACTGTACTGACTTGGTCATGGTTAATATTTTTATATATATTATTTTGCTAAAAAGTGTTACCCATGACTGTACTGACTTGGTCATGGTTAATATTTTTATATATATTATTTTTTTGAAAATTTATATATGTTGAAAACTTTTTTATATGTTGAAAACTTTTTTATATGTTGAAAACCGAAAAACCCACTCACTCGCGTTATCAAGATGATTATAACGTTTAAAAAAAAACTAAAAGTACAGTCAGAGTATATATATATATATATATATATATATATATATATATATATACGTAGTATGAAAAAAATTGTCCTCAACTGTCTCAGACAAGTAACACAGCAGCAAGGTTGTTATTAAAAACAATAATACATAAATATCATTTCTATACTGTAACAAAAAGTTACCAACCACGTTCACTTGTATATTTTTCTTTACACCTTGTGGGTTAGAATGTCATGCACAGGTTATTATTAGTTCAGAACAATTCCGAGCCGTAACGAAGTGCGGGATGTAACAAATTATAATTGCTGGGCGGTCAACCTCTTCAATCCTTGGTTAATTAGGTTCATGAGAAACTTACATATCCACTCGTGAGAGGCTATTATTATCAGACACACTAGCAGAGTCCCGTGGTTTTCGCGAAAGCCCACTCGTTTTGGTCGTAGCGTGATGTCATACGTCCTAGCGTATACCTTGATGAATAGACTATCGAGCTTTTCGAGTCGGGGTTTCAAACGAGAAATCGTAGCTTTTTAACGACTGCCGACAGAGGTTTATTGTCCGACATATGCCATGCCTTGCCTTCGTTCCTCCTTCCTCACTGATGGGACCCCGGGTACTCCCAAGCCGCTCGTAGTGCGACAGTATAGCTTTCACTTTATGGCGGTGTCATGTAATTGCAGCCTGGAATAACATAAAAATAGTACTTTTGAGTAGAAAAACATGAATCTTGGGATACACCTATTGCAAGTGAAATCGCATACAGAAAATGCGTCGATTTCTACTTGCATGATTATGGTATTTTTTAATGATGTAACCAAATTTTTTATCGATATGTACTTACTTTAAAATACTTGTTAAAGTGTTCAAATGGAAACAACTTTCCAGACCATTGATTTGCAATAATACTAAGATACACAGTCAGCGTCACAAAACCGTCCAGATAAAGTGTACACATGTCAAATTTTGTACTTTGTGAAAGCAACTTTAAATCATGCGCGTAACGTTGACTTTGCAAAAAAATGTGTATGTACAATTACGGATTCTTTAGGATGACAGTGCAGTATGAAATCGTGCATCTTCTGCTTCTGTAGATCAATGTTCCAGACGAATACAAGTGAGAAAGTTAATCGTGCACTAGTTTGTGTCTTATGATGATCATGTCGCTTGTCACTTATGATGTGTCAGGACAGAGGAGAGATGTAACGAGAGATGTTTCTACATAAAAAAGTGTCCATCAAAAGGTGCCCAGAATGGCTACGCTTTCTCTTTCTTCCTAAGTGATGCTTTATGTGCAAAACAGAGAAGGAGCTGACATCAACTTGCAACCGACAATCTTGTATCACCAGAACGTTACTTTTTTTTTTAAAGAATATTAATATGAACCTTATTTCTATCACCATATGGTTTAACTTTATAACACTTTGTAACTTGATAGACGCGTTCCGTGGACATTATTGGTGACGGAATCCGTTAATTATAGTTAGGTCTACTCGTATTAATTTAATGTCCTGTCACCTTTACGAAGTTTATGATATTCATTATTATCATATAGGTAGAATTGGCCAATTGTTATATGTATAATATATAATATAAGTCGAGTGACCTATCAGCTGTGGTGCCGATATTTGGAAACGGTTATCAATACCGGCACTGAAACGAAATATTGGTTAGATAGTCAGTAACCGTTGCCATATGTATCTGATAACGCCCATGTCTATTTTCCCTAGTTCTGTCTTCGAATCTTCAACTATAACAATTATTCAAATACTCCCTTCGCGCAATTCTTAGGAAAAGACTGGACTGAAGTGGCAATGGGCTGGTCACACACTCAGAAGAAATGATGACAGATGGGCCAGTAAGATTCTGGAGTAGAGGCCGCTTTTTGGTAAACGAAATGTTGGTCGACCGTTCACCAGGTGGGGAAGACGATCTCCGTGCAGTAGCCGGTCCGGGATGGACGCGAGTAGCAGGAGATCGGTCGTCTTGGCTTTCATTGAGAGAGGCCTATGTCCAGCAGTGGACTGATAAGGGCTGATAATGATGATGGTGTCAATATTGTTGCTTTATAAAGCACTCTAGTGGCCGCGAATAATTGGGTTCTCCGCTGAGCAAACTTCACGCCGTCAACAATTTTTAAACTCATTTAAGACTTCTTTGCTACTCTTGCCTTAATAATGCTTGAAGTTTTATTTGAATCTCGTATATGGACACATTTTCAGCTGTACGCACCTATACAATAGTTCTCATTACCTTTATCCTCCATAGCCAGATGCTTTTGTTTTAAAATAAATTGCTTTTGTTTAAAAAAAAATACCCCCTCAGCTCGTTGAAACCTTTGAGCTCGGTTGATACTAGGGTTTGGGAAGAAGTTTGGTTCCACTAACAAGGGTAAGTACTCTTCAGTTCATAAGTTTTATTCTACTCTATATGAAATTATGTCACGTTGACTAATTTGTCCCGCAACCATTGGGCTTCCCCAAGACCTGTACCCAGCAGTTGACGCCTCCTGGCTGCTGATGCCACTGATGATGAATAATTAATCTCCGCCATTTCTTTTGTGTATCGTATGTAAATTTTTACTCTTTATATTTTCGGTAGTATTTTAAATAATTTGATACTGAACCAGTGAATCACAATCTGATAAAAATAGGTCTTCTTAGTCTAGCCGGTAGTTTCAATGTTATGGGACAAAGATCTGAGAATTCCTCGACTACAGGAAGGTAAAGTCTGAACAGTAATCAGTCAGCAAGTCTAAAAAGCATATGTTCTTAAGTTGTTTTTGTCAAGCAGATTCTATTTGAAAGAAGTGCTTAATTTAAATATATATTTTTGCAAGTTTGATAAATAGTTTTTTACAAAGTGCATAATAGAGACTGTACACGTGTTTTATACCCACTGTTTTGTGACCCTGGCTGGGTATGTTGGTATTTTTTATCAATGGGGCAGGCGAGCAATCGGAGTCTTTTAACAACTGCCGATGACTGCAGATACCAATTATTGTTGTCATGCAAATGAGTTGTCCTTCTTCTCCCCTCCCCTTCAATGTTGCCATATAAACGTTCTTTTACGAATTCCTAGTGAAGATAAGAAATATTCTATTACAGTCTTAATGTGATTTTATATGGCATGAGGGACTAACAACTTACGTTCTAAAATGGTTGTCTATCTTAATTTTCTTGTGATATATTACAAAATGTTTGTCTATCTCAATTTTCTTGTGATAAAATCTTGTTAAAATAATTATGAAATGACATATACTATCTTTATCTGTAAATGCTTTACTTAAATTTACAAGAAAGGATATTTCATGTTCATTTTATTGTCGAATGCCGCTCTCACTTTTCAATATGTCGTTGAGCCTCTTTTGGCGAATTACATACAAGATGTTGGCATAACACATTATCAAGACATAAAATATGTTATATCAAAGTCACGATCAACATTTTATCTTCGTGAACATAAACCGCTTTCACGGACGATCGAGTACCTATTGAATTACATTGAAATGGAATTTTGGTTGACTGTGGGCTTTCTTAACAAATTTAACGGAAGAGTTTATAACGCATTGGAGGGGAGGAGGAAAGGACTGAATAAATCTGCATAACGACAATAATGAGGTAGTCTACGTGCGTCGTTAGTCGTCAAAATGCACCAGTTTGGCGTTTGCCCCTTTTTAGCATAAAAAAGCACCTACGAACTGGCACGTTTTTTTTATACTACAGATTTATAAACGAGCAGCTGGAGACTTATTGGCCACCGACGCCCATAAACACCCGCATGTTAATTATGTCAGTACGTTTGCTCTTCTTTCCTACTACTCTCCAGTGAACCACTGACTACTTACTGCACGAAACGCGACACGAACGGTCACTATACTGCAGTATCATGTAAGCGAGTGTTAACCTCCCTGGTTGTGCCGACCTAATCCGGCTGCAATGTAGCATGGCACAACCTCTTACTTAGTCTATTAGTTCTGTTTAGTTTTAAAAAAATCTCAATACGGCTGGAGTTGGCCCTTTACGTAGGAAAGTGTGTCTGAAGCGCTTTGCTTTCCGACACATGTTATTTATAAGATACGTAGGCGCGGTACAGCGCCACGCTGGTTCTACGCCCGAATCTCGATCGCTTTAGCACAACTTTACACTACTTTACTCACATTTTTTTTTTTACAAAGAAAACTATATTTTTTTTGTTCCTTGTTTCAAATAGGCGCTTTTCTATGACCACCGACACCCGTGAACGTCCACGTAATTACTATGCTAATGCGTTCCTACTCTCCCGCAATGGGGAACTGGCTACCCACAAATGGTATCTTGTGAGCTAGTGGTACCACCCCAATCATACCGGCCCAATTCCGCTGCAATGTAGCATGGCATTGCTAAAATATTACGCTTTCCTTATAAATATCTACAACGGACACAGTCTAGTACACTTTTTCACCCCCGTTAGGTGTTGAATTTACACTTACAAATTTCTAGATACTTTAGTTTGGGCTGTGCGTCATTCAATCAGTTATTCAGTGAAGGAAGTGTTTTATAATTTCACTACTGTAACGTAAGCTAAAGTTACAAACGCTAAACGCTAGTAGTAATTTGAGGTGGGCACAAAATGTATGTGGCCGAGTGTACGTGATTTACTTAGCATAAGGGAACGCAGTTATGCACAATAGGAGAACTGTGCAATTGAGATAACTATGTTCTCTACTGGTCTGCCATTTGTGATCGTCCACTACTTTTATACTGCTTCATCATCCTCGTCATCCTCCTGACCTTTATTTCGTAGATTTTGTAGTCAAAACTGATACGTTCGTTACATATCTGTGCAATGGCAGGATAACAGCCAGAAGGGTGGATAACTTTTACGTTATGAACACAGTACAAGCGGGCAAATTAGCATTCGGATACTTGACGACTACCGACGCACGTGTACGTCCGTATTACTGTTGTAATTCATATGCGTTGCCCTTCTTTCCTCTCCCCTTCCGGTGGGCCACCCGCCACTCAAAACCGCACGATAGCTGTCATTTTACGGCGGTGTCATGTGATGGTAGGTACCAACCCTGTTGCGCCGACCCAATCCTTGTTGCCAGTATACCACTACCTCCTACTATGCAGTTTTTCTAACCGTTGACCGAGATAACCAAGGCCAAAAAGATATTAAGCTTTCGACTAACATCGAAAATTGAACGTAATTTAAAAAATGTGGCCGTATTTATTTTATTTGTTTTCCCTATAGACACAAATTGAGGGAAAGGTAAATATAAAATTGATAGAGTTATAAATTTTAACGGTAAAACGTGTCTTTTTTTATGGAATTTAAACTTTAAAGCATGCGTGTAAGGTTTGTATTTGATTATTCGATGTTGGGTTTGTTAAATTGTCGCAAAACTCACGAGTGATTGAAATATTAGCGCGATAGCACTTTGCCGCGGCCGTGTCGTGTCCTAACTGTACCGTGTAGCCGATCACAACCGGAACCTAGATTAAGTCCACTTTGAACTACTGTAAAGTGCTACTAAAGCGAATTCCTGTCTCAAAAAAGATATTAGATTAGGTTAGGCTGGCGCGTTTTGTGCGGTTTTATTGGTTCAGGATGCGATGCATATATATAACTTTTGGCTGTCTTTGTGTGTACATGGTGGTGATGACTACGCAACAATGGTTTAAAATTAGTATAGGAGCATGTTTATACTATCGAACTACCAAAAACCATGTCTAAAATATATTTTTTAACTAATTATGATGAAAATAGATATTTGATTATTTATCGATCAGTTACTCTTTACTGGATCCATTCTGTACTTCCAATTTATTTTTGCAGTTCAGTTTTAGTGCAGCTCGATCGGTTACTATGAGACGCACGTTTCTCTTTCCCACGGAGGAGAAAGAGGAAACGCATTCGCATAACAACAAAATGAATGTCTTCGGGAGACTCCCGATGCCCGAATGCACATTTTTCTTTGAGAAAAAAGAAAAAGTCCTGATTATTCACTGCCGGAGGTGCACACCCATCATATCATACGGTAACACTTTCTTTTTTCGGAGGGAAACTTATTGACGGCGCTTGTCCACAGCCTTTGCCGTTCAAATGACTACGAAGAGTTGTGTCTTCAGCTTTACGCTAGCACGTTGAACGTGCTGTCCAGATCGACAAAACTCTCATTGTTGCACATCCATTGGCAAATTCAGACGACGCGACGATTTTTACAAACGTTGTTCGCATATATTTTACCCGGACTAGATTTTGTAGACCAGGGGTGTTCAACCCGTTGATACCGACTTCACGTATACTATAATCAGTACCCACATACTCAATCCAGTGTACTGCTTTAGTCGAAGAATTACTACAAGTATGTAAGGCTTTTTTATCGTATAGGGGGACACGAGCCTCCCCCCCCCCCCGTGGGCCACTGGCTGCTCACAAACGGCACGAAACGCGTCACTGTGGATGTCACCTTACGGCGGTATCGAGCGAGCGAGAGGTACCTCCCCGATCGAAGCGGCGCAATTCCGCTGCAGCACTGCGTCTTACTAAATAAAGGTCCATCAAAGCTTCATCTTCTCAAAGGTGGCCCCTTGGAAGGAAGGAAGGAAGGAAGAAACAAGGTCAAGGACAGATTGCCTCCAATCTACGACCGACCGTCTTGTTAGAAGACGATGTCCGTTCAACAGTCTGTGCGGGATCGTGATAGATGCCAGTAGAAGCTGGAGGTCTTAGCGTACACTAAAGGAGGGGTATGTCCAGGAGTGGGACGATAAGGGTCGATAATGATGATGATGAAAAATTAGTTTCTTCCATTGTGTCTACATTCGGGCATATTAATTCTCTTGCGAGATACATCCTACTGTTCACCATATTAGACCAGCTATGCGAAGACTGCCTTCCTTTGATGCGGCGGACTTCTTACTATTTTCTTCTGGTTAAATTCTTTGCGGTTCCCAAGACAGTTTGAGCTTTTCCTTCGGGCTTCCTGAGAGCACATCAAAAGGTCGTAAGTGGCTGCCGCTGTCAATCCTGCCAAGGCAGGAGTAGCAGCGGTAAGAACGACTCGACGGTAAGAACGCTCAAGCTCGTTTAAAAAAAGATGTAGAATGCCACAGCGTTTCATCTCAGCCGATCTTAGTCTTCTGGTTGGCGACCCCTGGTGTAGACAGAGCGACGGTGTAGGGCGGCGCAAGTCGTATTACACTTTTTATTACGACAAGTCACGAACACTGTTGAACACGACAAAGTTCTCTGACAATTGGAAATAAAAATCATAGAAATGTGAACTGCCTAGGGGTATGTCTTAGAAATACATTTAATACAACCAAGGCTTATAGTATTTAGTCTATACAAATTATATGACTGTGGAGAGTTTGTCTGTTAAAACGCGTTAATGTTAGGTACTACTGGCCCCAATAGAAAAAATGTTTTCCTGTTGAATAGTCCATCCAAGTTAGAAGTTGAATAGTCAATCAAATCCAGTGATAACATCACCCCGTGGTTAATAAATATGTCATACTCTGTTCCAGCTGTCTAACCCATTACTGAATTGGCGTGAAGTATAAAATGAAAATAAATTTCAAATAAGTGCTATCTAGTAGTTAAGAGTTAAATATCGAAAAGTACATGACACTTTATTATCAACAGGTCAAGTGGGCTTAAGAACCTATTAAATATTACTACAATTCTCTTATTAATGTTTTTTGTTGCTATTGTTTAACTGCTACGTGGGCTCACTTAAATTTTTACCTATCTATCATAATGACCTCAAACAATCACACAATGTTTAGTGCTTTTCTGCATTCAGTTTTTGTACAGTGTAATATTCAATTATTGAAAGCACTAAAGGCACAATGCTCTGCCGACATCCACGCGTGACTGATCGCTGATTGATAAATAATTACCCACTTGACAGGTCTGAAAAGAAACATATTTCATATAAAGAATATCGTTATGGTGAGCAAAATTACACGTTTGTAATGTTATATAATTGAATCAATTACTTCTTTTTGTGCTTACTTTTTGTCTTTGGAATAATTATTTTTGATTTGTAAAACGCATTAGTATTAACGCCTGTGTTTGTTCAGGAGCATACTCCATTGAATAATAACCACTTAGTGGACCATAAGCCGTGTACCTGCCTTCTTGGATAAATGAGCTACCACTGGAAGAATTTAAAAAATCGGACCAGTAGCTTCTAAAATGAATGCGCTACGTTAAAAAAAAACAGAAAAGGCTTCGGCTTTATTGTATTAGTATAGATTTATAAAATAACGTGGTCAGCCAAAACGAAGATATTAAAATTCGCTTCGAAATCGACATCATCGAACTCTTACAAAATGGGCTTAAGGGGACAGCGCAAACTGTCACTAGGCCACTGTTTTATAAAAGATTTTCTTGCCTTTGGTGTACGTGATTCGCATGTAAATTAACTATTATTTATACTTATTATAAAACAAAATCACATAAAGCCGCTTGTCTGTATAGTCCTAAAGTATAAACAAACCCCCAACAGTAAAATCCCGTTTTTTAAACTTTCTCACACTCGTAAGTCAACAACAACTCGTAAGTAACAATTAAGACTAAAAACTAATAACAATTTGTGTTCAATAAAATACGAAAATTGAAGAAACAGATTATAGAAAAGTTTTGAATTTGACATTACGGTTTTTTAAGCGCATGTGGATGTTTGTGGACTAAGAGACGCGGATGATGGGACCGGATGAAGATAATGATGAATGATAATTAAATATTAACTCGTTAAAAAAGTTTCATACTGAATCACAATTAAAATGTCTATCTTTGTTAAACACGATGCGCATTATGTCATCTGATATATGATAAGTAGTGTGGGTGTGTGTGTGTGTGTGCACACACACAACGCACGTCGCACTGAGAAACGTAACAATGGGAGAAATATGTTGTTTTCTGCGTCCACTTTTTACTAGAAATAATATTTATTTAATGTTTATAACTAGTATTTTCTATATTATAGACACTACTGTAACAATACTATGACTTTTCTTAAGCATTTTTTTTTTTCAAAAATAAAAATACGTTATGGTGCGAGTTTAACAAGGCAACTTTTTACTTAAAATGTTACTTGTGCGTTACGTTGACATCCATTTATATTACGATTTAAATAATAACAAATATTAACTTTCTTAATAATCTTTCATTTTATTGAAGACAACTCATTCATTTGTCTATTTGCTCTTTGTGTTGCAACACTTTACTCTATATTGTCTTTGACCCGGACGTGCGCTATGAATATGTGTGTTTACGGTCTAGGACACTGAAAAATATTAACTATATGTGATAGATTTTCTCAAAACCTGCTTAACGGATTTTCCTGCGGTTTTCACAAATGTACAAAAGATCTATATCTTTTGTGAGTAAGATTTGAGTGTTATTTTGTTAAAGTAGTATTTCGATTATTCACATGCAAAGCCGGGGCGTATCGCTAGTTAATAATGAACAGATTACGTATGTAGACCGTAATGCTTAGGGTTCATTAGTATTTTTTTAACGTAAGGGGTCAAACAAGGAGGCGGAACCCTTTATTGGCTTGTGGTTCTCATGACCGCAGAACCCGAAGTTATGTGCATATGGTCCTTTTCATCATACTCTCAAATGGCTACTGGAATATCGCAAACTGCTCGTAACGTCACGGCAAAGGCATGACGTGACAAGTCTTTTCCCTGTAGTGCCGGACGAATTCGGCTCTAAAGAGCTAGCGCCGTCACAAACAATACTGTAAGTTCTCACAGTATGCACCGAAGCACGGAATCCCCTAATCCTTTATAGGTTTACCAGATACTGTGAAGGAACGCTTAGAAACGCATTGAGAAATGTCTTACTTCGCATAGCATTGCTGCTGTGTTACACAGGTACCGTATGTAGATACGGGTGTTACATTTGTATTGACACTTAAGTATACTCTTATTTCGATTGGCTATAAAATCAGCAACGTCGAAGTGAAACCCACAAGAGAAATTGTAACTTAAAACTAATGATCTAGTTCTGTTGTCTAAATGTCATAATGTATATCTGACCTCAGCTTGAGGTTCTGCGGTCTGTCCGCCGCGGCGTCCGTTACTGTTGCCTGTGGGAATCGGAGTGCAATTCGAGAACCCCTCGTTGTTTATGCTCTGGAACTTTCGCTCGCGAAGATTTATATAGAGCGCGCCCGTGGGACGGGCGTGTTCGACGTCTTGGAGCTGCACTATATCTTCTAGACATGGCTATTGATAGATTAATTGCTTTTAGCGAGTATTGTATTGATCGTTATGGTAAAATTGTATGAATACATCACGAAATCATGCCGTATTTTGTGATTTGACATCCGTTTGGGGGGAGGCAGAAAGAAAGGCCATGCATCTGCATGAAAATTATGCGGATGTCAATGGGCGTCTGTAGACGTGAGAAGCCTCCGATGGCTCGATTGCCGCTTCCCATATTAAACGTACTAAATCATGGGAAGAATACGCTTGCTGAATTAGTAATGGTCAATTACACAGGAGGACAATTGGAGATGGGTCCGCGAGTTTCTGCATTTGGGAAGACAGTGTCTGCGCACCGTTCACTAGGTGAGCCAGGGATCTCCGTGCAGTAGCCGGTCCGAAGCGGGGGAGCAGGACATGAACCATCTCGGGTCCATTGAAGTACGCGGTGGACCGATACGGACTGATAATGAAGATGATGAAACATGTAACAACCTGCGCATTTTGCATCATAGTATATGCAATAGAGCTTGCACTTAAACTAGTTTACATCGTGCACAGCGCTTGACGCAGAACATGTCATGAACATCAAAGCGAAATTGAAAGCGCACTGCTGTATGCATTGCTTTAGAGATCCGCATGGTCTATGTAGATTTACTATTGGTAGATTAATTTGTTTTGGGCGTACGGCATATCAGTCACGTAAATAGTCAGTGGACTTGCAAAAACTCTTCCTGTGCGTTTTGTGTCTGCCTCGAAGGCAGGGTTTACCAAACTATAGTCCGCGACGCGGTGGGATGTAAAACGACACACTAACCGAGAGTTACCTGACAGAAGAATTTAATCATTCCCATTGTAGTGATTTTTGATTTACACCACTTTGAATCATATTTTCGTTTAAGTAGCATAGACTTGACTTTGGAAACTTCTTGTCCCATAAATGCCACAATTGGTAGTCCCGCCTTTCGAAATTTGAATTAGATGGAAAGTAGCCCAGAGAAGTTTGGGAATCTCTGCTCTATCTTTTAACAATCATAGCGCATGCAACTAAGCTTCCTTTAAAAATAAATTATTATTTACTCCATACGGCAAAGCGCTTGACGCAGAAAAAACCGAAAGTTGATGTGTCCTATAATTTACAAATATGTGTGGAGATACAAGTCCACTTTCCATCACCTCATTCCCCTATTGCTGTTCATAATAGTATCGATTTTTTATTACTTTTTATAATAGTATTGAGGGGCGAACGAGCAACGGGCGACTTTTTATGATTGCCGACGCCCATGAACATCTGCATAATTACTATGCCGATGCGTTGCCCTCCTTTTCTCCTACGCCCCCAATGGGCCACGGGCTACACAAAACCGCACGAAACGAAAAATCGAAGATGTCGCTTTAAGCCGGTACCATATTAGGGAGAGGTCCTCAGTCGTTTCGGCCCAATTCCGCTGCAATAGACCATGGGACTACCTCTTAGAAAACCTATTAAAAGTCCATATAGCCATTGTGTTACTTTCATTACGGGGATATCAAATAATCCTCCTCTGGTCGTACAGTAGCATAAGCGGCCGGGCTTGTAGATGACTGACGCCTGCTTTCCATTCCTTCTATTTTTATTCTGATTAATCTCTTTGCTGGTCGGAAGGCAGTTTTCAGAGTTCCTCGGGCTCCCTATGTCAAGTCAGAAAGTGTAGTTGGCCGACGGTTATGTAATTGTGTTACTTCTCTCCTCATATCCAGAAGGGCCACCGGCTTGAAACCGAGTGGAATGTTAAAATAATTGGCATATGTATTCGACTATCGCACTGCGTGACCTCAGCAACCGGCGTGACATACTTTCGGCGTAAGAAATGCCTTACAATCGAAGCGGAGTTGGTCTTACAGCCACATTATAAAAATATTAAGTATATTTCCGTTGTCTAGTACCCAAGTCCTTGTGGTACTTAGCACAGGGCTAGGCTAACGTCAGGCCACGGATATTATAGATATATTATATTATAAGTGATTGTATCTTTGTTGGTTTTCTTCAAATGATGTGTTATAATTGTCACCTCATTCAGTGGTAAGCACACGCACCAAGGCTACAAGTAGTGATGATATCTCACATTTTTTTTTTACTTTAATTAATACAATCGGGCAAAGCGTTTGGCACATAAATTAAACAGCTTTTGTCCCTTATGTGGAATAGAAAATTATTTTAATGATATCAACCAATATCAGTTTTATACCGTAGGGGTATTGAGGGAATAAGCGATCTGCAAAAAAAGTTAGGTAAGCTGCAGTAATGGATACGTGGGTTTGAAGTCTTTCCGAAATGATACGTAAGAAGAAATAGTCGATATGGTTTTACGACCGACTGGCTCAGTTGGTCACGTGTTACGCTAGAGGTCGCGGGTTCGAATCCCGCCCAGGTAATTGATGTCTATATATGTATTTCTATAATAAATATCTTAAATATATAACATTTCTTGAATCTATTAGAATATTAAATATATTTCCGTTGCCCAGTACCTGTAACACAAGTCCGTACGGTACTTAGCACAGGTCTGGGCTAACGTGATATGTCCACAGATATTATTATTATTATTCTTGTCGCTTCAACTTAATATATATCATGTAGCCCAATTCAGTGTCATAGACCGATATGGGTATATGCTTCGACTGCTGACTGTTTGTTTGCTGCCTTACAGTTTAGAAAAAGTGGTGAAGTCCGAGTCTGTCTCGCACACCGAGGGTTCCGTACCTTCCGACAAAAAAGTTTTAGACAGACAGCCGGACGGATTAGGTGGTTACGGTGCAGCTGTAGATTTATTTATTTTTTTTCTTGACAGGAAGGAGATTGAAGAAAAAAGAAACTTAGACGTGTATCGAAACATTTATTATTATCTTCTGGCAATAATTTAACTTACAACTACACATAAAACAAGGAAGACTTATATGTGTACCATTTTACAAACATTTTAACATAATTCTATTTACATACATACACGGTGATTAGTTTTGCTTTGCGGCCTGTTGCTTGCATATATGATGCGTTTTTTACAAATGTATGCAATTCGCCTTATTTAAAATGAAAAATACTTTTAGTGTGCAAGCTACCGATACGATTCATCGTTTCGGATAAAACGATACGAGAACTGGAAAGTTCATCAATATCGTTAACATCGCCCCGGACATTACTTGAAAATCAATGAATCTTGCTCCTGCTGGTTCATATGCATTGTTGCTTACCCATTTGCGCTGCTACGGCATTTTACCTACACACACTTTTTGTGTGAAAGTTGTATCACAATTAGGTTTTTTGTACTTATTTTTTTTTTCTTCTAATTCTGTTGTTTTGTGATTGCAAATAAAATTTGTATCTATATACATATCTATCGCATATGATGATGGATACAGTGTTAATTCTCTTTACTTACATTTCCAATTTTTCGTTCGATTGAAATGATGTTGGGAAGTATATTTAATTCTTTATCACGATTTTCCATCAAGTACACAAATGTTATTATTTATTATTATCATGATATTATTTGCACACCGAATACAATTTGTAGATATTACAATATTTTATGCGCGTCGTGTGCATTGATAAAAAAAATGACATCAATTGAATAAACTAAAATGTAAGTTTTGCTAATGTTAAATGAATCTATTCAATTAATACTCAAGAAATATTGAAATCGTTAATTTTCAAAATGTCCTATTTTATCAGTAAATACGGCTTGGTGTTGATATCAAATTTACAATAGTCCTAAATGTAAAAATGTGAGTATAATAACGAGAGAAATTCGATGATTATATAGCTGAAGCAAATTTTACAAATTTGATACCTAAAATTTACAGATTGTGCCCTTTGCTGATAATATTAGACACTTTGAAGAAAACGTAACTAAAGGTTTAAGCTTACAAGTACAAAATTTACGTAAAGTAGAAAAAGTTAAACAGTTGTAATCGTTTGCATCTAGCTTATATACAGGTATTATAAATTTCAAAATCAAAATAACCAACAGCAGTATAGCTTTCAAGCTATCCTATAACAAATACAGATATAAACAAATAAAAACAATGTATATAACATTATAGATATAACTAGGGTAGGACCCTGCCAGGCAAGGATGGGAAAGTTCCAGCCCCATCGCAATACAAAGTCCTAGTCATGTCTATGTACTTAACTTAAGCATCAGTTACATTATCCAGATAACCGGAAATGATCCTCATGAGATGTGCTAAAAATTATAACTTCAATAAAGTAATTCAGGTTTATATTTACTTTCATCGGCAAGACAATCAACAAGGCATCAAGAATCTTGAACAATTTGTAATTCGTTTTTCCATAGTCGAATTGGACGTTCTTCACTTAGTAATTGAGTCGAGAGTGAGGGTTTCAGAATATGCACCAGACGACAAAACAATAATGTTATTAACCCTGGACGTGTTCCACTGTGTCACACCCTTTTCTAGAGTCATGGCACAAGTGCTTCTGCTTCGGCTAGCAAATGTAAATTTAAATTGCTTATCGAATGACTGAGATTTCAATTTAGCACCGCTTATCCAGTATAAAGGTCAATGTAATCGGCTTATTACCTCCAACGTACGGAAGACTTGAAATAAATGCTACAAAGTCCACTCACTGACTTAAAACATCCACTCAAATATGGCAAGTTAGTCGTTAATATATGGAAAAAATAATTTAATCTAAACGTTTGGAATGGTCACTTACGCTAATAATATTTACAAAAAAAAATAACAGAAACTTTTAAAAAGAGAAGACTATATCTAATAAGAAGCTTGTGAACAACAAACCTGCTAGAGATCGCTACAGAACCATTTACGAATTGGAGCGTAGAATCTTGTTTTTTCTTTCCAACATCTCCTGGTTTTTGTATTAACATGTCTAAATATTTATTTAATGGCCCAGTCGCAATGTCAACCTATTTTTTTAGAATGTGGCAATAAAACTGAAACGCCATCGGAGGTCGCATATACAGTGGAACAATCCGGTATGTCCGGACATCATCGCCCTTCAATCATGTTATAGCGAATATAGTCATTATAACTAGACGCTGAGACTAAAAAAGAATTGTTCAAGTTTGAGTTTGTAGAAAACAAAATGTGTTGATAATTATAAACACATTTTGTTTTCTACTTAAATTTGCAATATTTAAAATATTACATTAAATATACGCATTGTATCAAATATTACATAAAGCTAAGCGATATCATATAACGCTCTGAAGATTCTATTGCCATTCACACTTACCGCTTTTTGGATAGAAAGTGCTGAGGGAAACTGAATTTTAACTGGCTCGAAAAGCCAGACTTGTGCTCATGACACTTTAAAATATTAATTGTAGATTCACAACGAACTTTATCAAACAATAGTTAAGTAGTCACGCTATAATTTCCATTAGCAGATTCTACAAAATATCGGATAGAGTAATGAGCCTTTTAAACAAAAATCGTATACTAATGTTTTAAAAACGATTTTAATAATAAAACAAACCATAATAGTTTTTGTACTAAACAGGTAATGAGCAATTTCGCTTAGCTGGCTTCTATGATAGCGGTGATAACACCAATCACAAGTATAATC
This sequence comes from Eumaeus atala, assembly GCA_017140195.1. Classification (NCBI taxonomy): domain Eukaryota; kingdom Metazoa; phylum Arthropoda; class Insecta; order Lepidoptera; family Lycaenidae; genus Eumaeus; species Eumaeus atala. The sequence goes on from JAFELO010001157.1 coordinate 61,159, forward strand.
GAATCGTCACATCGATATTTCAGTCTTTGTCGCCTACGAATCGATAGGAATCGGGCGGTGGTTCGGCCATGCAGTAGCCGTGGTATGTGCGGATGTCCTCTGACACGTAGGTGACGCCTGGTAGCACGCCAACTTCGGTGTGGTGCTTGGGACACGTGTGGTCTCGTGGACACTGGCATATGGTACTGGCGTTGACTTCGTCTATCTGCTCGTGCCGACGTCGGACGCTGAACAGCTTGCATGGCTCTTTTCGCGAGCACCTCAGTCTCTGTAATGGAAAAAAAATAATTAGCTAACATTTTAATAAAATTGATTTTAAATGTGAAAAGCGTTGTCCATCACGTGTACATGATACATGAGAGTCCTAAGAGGGTAGTGATTAAATTTCACAATTTTTGGTATGGAATAAAAGGCAAATGAGCAGATGATAACCGAGTCCGACGCCCATAGCCATCGGCCGTATCCCTAGATGTTGTAGATCACTTAAAAGCTTTCTATATGCTCACGGTCATCATTAGAAATTTTGTAGCTCCATTTATTGATCTCATTTCAATATGCGAAAGGAAATTAGATGAATAACAAATGAAATATCTTTATTTTCCAAATAACGTTACAGTCTTACATTATTTCTGCCAGTATGTGGTCTGCCAGTATGTGGTCTGCCAGTATGTGGTCTTCATTCTAGGCTAAGCCGTGCTGAGGTGACCAGAGATGAATTTGTGTGACGTTTGGTACAATAAGTTCACTATAGTGTGTGATGTTCAATATCAAACGTAGTGCTTTTGATTGCAAGATGTTTGTGCTTAGCGATGGTGGAATAAAGGGTAATTATGATTGGATATTTAATCAGCTTAATATAATCCTACTAATATTATAAATGTTAGAGTATGTATTTATTTTTGTTATTCTTTCGCACAATAAGTATTGAGCGGATTTAGGTGAAACTCGACATGATCGTACAATCGGGAATGTTATAAAAAAAATTTGCACACAATAAAAATTAACAGTTCCCTTGTGACTGATTTTACGCGGGAGAAACTGCGGGGCACAGCCTGTGAATGTATTCCCAAATAATATAAAAGTATTAACAACGCCACCGAGCGTTAATCGCCAGAACTAATTCACAACCGGGCCACTTACGCTTTGCGGTGAGCACGCGAATTGGTACTGGTTCCCCTGCTCGCCGCTAGGTGTCGTGTACGGGAGCTTCTTGAGGAGGTACGTGACGGACTGCTTGGGACAGTGACAGTTGACGATCTGCTGGGTGGCGTTGCTGTCGGGGATGGTGTAGATGATCCAGGCGGCGTCCTTGAAGTAGCGGCACTTGGGCAGGTGTTTGACGGGCTCGCAGGTTTTGTATAACGTAGTCTTGTCCTCCAACGTGTGGTTGTCGTCCGCAGACAGGTCACTGAAAGTAGAAATGTATGTTTTATGAATATATTATTTATAAAATATTTATTACGGCGCATTAGGTGTCGATGTATCTGAGTTCATAACTGTTACCCGTGCGGATGTCGATGATAGACGCTGAATGGCTCTGATTATTATTGAATATACGAATAGACGCATAGTATTGAATATATATTACGATTTTAATCACCACTACTGTTAGTTTAATATGTCAAAGATATATAACATACTAGCAGTCCGTTCCGGCTTCGCACGGATGTTTCACGAAATACGACAAAAAAATTGATAAATTATGAATTTAAATTCGGCCTTGTAAACATTAACCCTGGTTCTCGGATACGAAAATCAGCAAAAGAGGTTTAACGCTCTGTTTTCGCATTCGTCCCAATCACAAAGTGACCAACTCTAACTGCACAACATGCAACCTATATGAAGACTTATATCATCTTTTTATAGAATGTGATAGTAACAAATTTCTCCGACAAGAATTTATGATGGACACTAAATGTAACAAAGCTGAATTTTTCTTTTTTATACATAACATTGTTAGTTCTAATTTTGAATTAGAATGTAGTGACAGATTCTTAGGTTTTGTTTTCCATTCGTTATATATAAGGGATTTATGGTTCAGTTTATAATTATTTTTTTCAGTAGATGTAAGGCTGATTTAATCTTATGATGTATAAAAAAAATATCACACGTTACAGTGACAGTAAATTAAATTAAGGACAGGACAACGTCTGCCGTGACAGATTGTTGTCAATGATTTCTGCAGCTTCTTTATAATAGTAGTAGTAGTAGTAGTACAGTATAATATTAGTAGTACAATATAATATTAGTAGTACAGTATAATGTTAGTAGTACAGTATAATATTAGTAGTACAGTATAATATTTGTAGTACAAGATAATATTAGTAGTACAATATAATATTAGTAGTACAGTATAATATTAGTAGTACAGTATAATATTAGTAGTACAATATAATATTAGTAGTACAATATAATATTAGTAGTACAATATAATATTGGTAAAGGACACACATTAAAAGGTGGCAAATATAACCAATGATCGTACTTTTTTTCGTGTAATTTTATAATTAGCCTTCGTGGAAAGGCAGACACTGAAACTTATAGTAGGAACACAGCCCTAAATCCTAAACAGTAGAACATATTACGTACATATTTGTAGAAGGCCTCGGCGATTACATCTTGTAAAATGTACAAAGTGGGTAGTGAGCCCACTTCAACTAGCATGCCGCCCACACCGACACGCTAACAGTACAGCATTATGCAAATAATATCGGGAACACTCATTAAAATATCGTAAACAAATTATTGTTGCAACACGTAGCGCCTACGTTGTATTGTTTCAATATTTTCAAAACGATTCAACATTAATTTCGCTTGATACGCGAATGTTGGTCTTCAGTTGGATCATAATAAAAATCTCGCTTGGACATAATCTCGTTCACGACTTTTGAAACGCGTAAAATTGAAATTGACATTCTGCCATTCCAGGGACAAACAAATGAAAGTGACGAAAATTGGCCTGACCGTTATTAATTGAGTTTCCACAGTTTATAAAGAGATTATGCGATTTTGTTTTATGTATAGAAACTACAAATTATTGGCAAATTGCATTCATACTTTTCTGTATACATGATGAGCTAAGCTAAATGAAAGTGTTCTTAGAATAGTTAGAGTTGCGAAATTTAATATATTACCATAACTTGAGGAAGTTCATTTTAGGTTACCACATTGCCATAAAAATTGGATAAGCTAGGTCGACTAAAGTATAGAAAACAATATATAACGCACATAAACATAACCCGACTTTCTTCCTTAGTCCAATGTGTTGTTGCTCGTATCTTAGCACTTAGCAGTACAAAAATTTTACTCCCCTCCCCCCCCC
>JAFELO010001157.1:75624-112119 GCA_017140195.1 Eumaeus atala
TGTATACGCTGGAAAATGCTATCACTATGGGTCCCAAAAAGATAAAATTCTGCACAAAAAGCTTTTAGAGCATTAAATGTTGTTACGTACCTGATAGTGTATATAAATATATAGATATAGATTATAAAGAAAATTATACAACTTGAACATATATTCCTAATATTAATGGAAATCAAAGATTTAAAAGAAACAAGTTCTTTGGAACAGAAATTAAACAAAATTCAGATCTCCGACCAACAAAAAGCATATCCGTTAAGATTATGTTCTTGCGAATGTAAAAGAAAAAAGAAACAAAAAGATAACTTTTAAATTCCATAAGACGTACGACCGTAAAGACGGTTACCGTTACGAATGGGCTTAAACTGGCATAAAGAAAAAAAATTTTTTTTCTTAACCAAATAGCGCACACTGGCCGCGCCCGAGCCGTCCGTAAGTCATCGGAGCTGTCAAGATAAGAATGAATGAAAGAACACCTGCCGCTACCAGTGTTACGCATGTTCCTACGCAGACACGTATTTGGCTTTAAATAATGGCCCTTCAACATTACGGTGTGTTTATTTAATTTCGACTCTAAATCCTAGCGATATAGTACAAAGTGCATTAAAATATGCGGTTTCATTACTACGATAATGGGCTACACAATCTCGACACTCACTTAGAATTATTATCTTTTGGAATCGACTTTAAAATTAGGCATAATAATATGATTATGGTTGTTTTTAAAATATGACTGACTTGGGATCTCTGACTGTTTTTTCTAATGTATAAATTACGGAGTATGAAGTAATGTTCAACCAGGAATCGTGTGGCCGCGGGTTCGAGTCCTGGGCCGGACGAAATATTGTTATTAGGATTTACGGAGGTGGAAGTTGCCGATATTGCACTTATTAAATTATGCGGATATTCATGGGCGTCGAGAGTCATAAAGTTGATCCGAATTTTGGCGCCCATAAACTAAATAAAAAAGAGAGGATCGCTGTTCAGCCGAAGAAGGCATACAGGAATTAATGTCACGTGGTGATGAGAAATGTTGATGGGATTTTGTAATATTTTTTATATGTAAATATGAAGGAAATCCGCGAGATATTTGCCGTTTATGACGAATTAATTAAATGGTTTGAGATCATCTTTATTTTTTTAAAATAAATTGATATCAATGCGGAAGGAGGTATGCAGGGTTCCCGGTCTATCCGCTACAGTAGGGAAAGTCGGCTACGGTGGCCATCTCTATTGCCTTTATCCGTAGCTGACTAGGATATTTTATAGGGCAAAAGCGTGTGTACAAGCAGAAGTGCACTCTCTATTCTCCTGTTCTGGCGTCACGGGAATCAGATACGACGGAAGCGAAATGAACTGATTTTAGATGTGTGTTCTGTGCGTTTCTCCGAGACACAATTTTTAAGAGCTTCACGTGCTACATTACCGCCGAATCAGGTCGGCGCGACCCTGAATGTGTCAGGTACATGACACCGCTGTAAAGAGATAGCTGTCCAGCTTCATGCGGATTGTGAGTACCCGGGTGTCCACTACAGGGACGGACTGAAGGCAGGTAACTCATAAGCATATGCGGCTGTTGGTGGACGTCTGCAGTCACCGATTGACTCGTTTATCTCCCTGTTATAGTAATTCTGCCAGATATTTTTCCTGCCAAATTCCTGAGTGCGTAGTGTTTGAATTTTAAAAGAAACCTGTCTTTGGTCCGTCCTGGTACTTCAACCCTTGAGGACAGAGTTCGACGTCTGTCTGAATTGGTAAACCAACGAAATATATACATGTAGAATGGCTGCGGTGGATACAGATTATTGTCATCGTTAAAGTTTAGGAAGTGACGCAAACGCCGCCAGATATCGTCTCTCAGTGACGTAACATACCTCAACTATGTCACGGATATTACTATGAGCTGCATGATAGCCGACTGGCAAATACACGAAATAGGTTTTGGTTTTCAGGTGTAATGTTAAACGTATTTTTTTGTATATATATAATCGAAAAAAGGGGGCCTTTTGACATTGCTGTCGCGCAGATTTCCTGCCTGCCTTTCCTCCTTCGCTCCAATGGGCCAATAACGACATGGCTTCAGCTGGCTATTGACATACTTCTTTTCCCACTGAATGGAGCATACATTTCAACCAGGATAACGCGTTATATAGGCGATGAAAAAAATCTCATCTATGCTATGCACTCTTACTAATGTTATAGTGCGATATGGATGTTTGATACTCAATCACACCAAAACCATTGAACGGATTTTGATGAAACTTGTAAAAATTGTAGCTGTGTACCTGAAGAACACATAATATATAAAAAGATTAAATTTTGCACGTGGTTTTGCTTGCACCAGCTACAACAATACACTTACTACTTAAGAATACTGGTTACACAGACCACGCTGCCGCATTTCCTAACAGTTCAATAACTTATTACTCCCAACATAATTTCTCAACAGTAGTTACTCGTAGACCCGCGTTGCGCGTTGGTGCTATGGGTTTTAATTGACCTAATTCACAATAGAGATCCTTCGTGGAAGCGTGATTGAGTATTATCTAGAATCATGTCATAATCGTGTCATGATGAGGAAAAGAAAGATCGTGTTTTAACGAAAGGCAAACGAGGATAAACTCAAAAGCTTTTTATTTTTGTTATATCACACTCGTTTATAGTATACTGACCGCGCTAGCCATATACTCCACCCCCAAAAACGCACCTTTGGAGTTTCGTAAAATTCGTACTTAGCGGATGTCTGCATCCGAAAAGGTGCCTAAATTTCAAGTTTGTACTTGATATAGTTTCTGAAATGTCTTTGTTTTGCTGTTACCTAGCGATATAACCATATATGAATTAGGGACAATTCTTTAAATGAAGAAGGGCTGTATATATTTTAGTATTCATTCCACTGAAATCATATTCATACATAACCCATTTTGCATATTCCTGCTAATATAATTGTCACATCTGCAGACAAAGATACTGTACCCACCTGTTGAGACCAGTTATGGTAACCTACTAGCTATATAAATTTGTCAAAAAGATACTATTCCGAATCTGACGTTATCTCCCTGAAACTCTGCGATGAACTTAGTCTAGAGCGTGCCAAATGAAGCGTTATCCACTTGGAACAGTCGATTAAAATGTGTAACGTTTGTTGAAATAAACTTTAATACTGATGAGTTTTTGCCTTTCTTTCTTACAATAAACTGAATTTTATTTACACTTAATGGCGGCGGTTTGTACTGGTATGTATTCCATTATGACTTCCTCTCGCATAAAGTATGCCACTTGGCGCCATTACTAGAGGAGCCACGCTCACCGATCACGACGGACATTTCGCAAATACTATTGCGTACGGAATTCATTTCTTCTGGCAATGAAGATAACAGACAACTGTGTAGTTTAAACGGAGATCTTCGACTGGTCATTGTGGAGGACTATGTGTATAAAGGATGGACAAGAAATGGCGAAAGTGGTGATGATATAAACATTATTAGATTTAAATGATAACCGACGCATTGGAAAATAGAACTTAAGTAAGAGAGAGTTGATATATCTGATGAACTGCAACTGAATTTATTAAAATAAGTAAATTATATTTGCGTTGCATTAAATACAATTTATTCGTTTTGCAACATAAATGAAAACGGGTAGATTGGGTGGTGTGTGAGTGAAATCAGTACGCGTCTTCCGATTTGTCAATGTATTTGTATTGCAAGTATAAGCAACAAAAACGTCATAGTTATTTCTTACATAAAATAAATAAAAGTACAATAATTTAAATAAGAATTCTAGGTTAAAAATTACGCCTGTATGTTTATTTTATTAATTCGATCTTTTTTCAAAAAGTTTTCACTTTTCACACAAAAAAAACACTTTGTTCAAAAAGGAAAAGTATTTTCGACAGTGTCCTAATAGTGGCTGATATTTTGGTCAACACGGCACTACTGCTAATAATTATAATACTAAGTATAGTTTCCACTTAGATTATATTAAGGCACGCCTTGAATGATTCTATAATTATATTCCCGTGTAGGAAGGCTTCAACTGGTGTCAGTGCAATTAGTCGTTATGGTTTTTATTTAGGATTATTTTTTTTATCATATAATTCCTGGTCGAATATTTAGCCCATATTCATTGAGATTAGCAAAATATTTACCTCATGAACCGCACGAATGGCCTCCCCGGTCCGCCGACCTAATAAGTTTGCAATGCTACCTGCTTCTAGTGGTTAGTATGAAAAGTATCCACTGGTGGTATTTTGACAGCCGGACAGCTTGTACCGCATGAGGTCTTACTACTGTTTGCTGTGTTGGACCATGGTGGAGCATATTTCCTGCCCTGTCATGGGGCTCAAAAATGGTTTTGACGAAATCCAACACACGCCTAAAGTTGGCTACTTAAAAACGACCATGGTTCTGATGTTACTTCGCGCAAGAAAAGTGATCGACGTAAACACAGCAAAACGTTATGCTAGTGTTACGCTTTACCGATCACCGTTCACATGACATCACACCTTATATTGTTTTGAAGAAGTGATGTCGTTTTTCCTTTTTTTCGCACCTGAACATATGCCTTGGAAGCATAGAGAAGCCCAGCATTATTATATCTTTATGACTGCTCGTCGGGCGATGAGACTAGGTTTAGAGTCGAAAGAGCATCCGACTCTACACGCTCCCGCAGGTGGGAGAGATGCAGTTCAGTATGAGAATGTTTATGATAGCTAATTTAACTGTTATGGTCAGAGAGACCGCAGGATACCTCATCTTCAGACTCTGGTGAGGGCTCGCGCAAGGTCACCAAAATGGCTTCGGCGTTAACGTGGAAACTTAGCTCTAAAAACATTGTTTGTCATGTGTGAAATCAGACAAGTGTGACCGAGTCACAACGAATATCTTCTGCTTTATTCGCGGCACAAGTGCGACTTAATTAAACGACTATTATGTAGTCGTAATATAATAGGTTCTGATGATACTTCAGCCCATACATACAAATTCGTACGTTGCCAGGACCGCGGTCGTGACGCGCCTCACGACTGCAGTACGAGAACATGTTGCGTCCTACAACTTGAATTATACTTTCTATAGTAGGGGTCATCTGGCGAGTGGCTTGTCCGATCAAGCTGTACTTTCTTCGCTTCCACAGCATAAGTTTAAGTCCGAGAAAAGGACTACAATCATCCGTATAGTCAACGTTTTCTTTTTTTCGTATCATCGGTCCCTGGTGGTTCCATAAATCGCATAAAAGATGACAGAAATCAGTGAGTACGTTGTCATGTCTGATCTGTTACATTTTAGCCGACTGCCTCTGAAGGGGGGCAATTATCAGCTACAACCTGGACGGCTGACGGATGTCACGAGTAAGTTGTCGTTAGATTCATCTTCATAACACGAATAACAATCGGCACATTAAGATACACTTTAAGCAGTCGGGATTATTTTTTTCAATTGAAATTACAGCTGGCTGTATTTCCAGGAATGGATTACTACTTTCGCAATGCATATTTTTACACAAAGATAATTCGCTTAACGTTAACTTATAATTGCTCGCATAACATTTTCACTATTGAACACTTCATATTCCCCAAATTAATTGGCAATATGTGTGTACATCTAATTAATGCCATCGATTTAATAAATGTGTTAAAATATTTGAAAGCAACGATCATTTTTACAACCCAATAAATACCCCAACAATCGGATTACACAAAAGTTAGACCATCTTTACGGACTGAGTCCTGAAAGCTCTTAACAATAAAATAAATCGAAGGCTCAGTTACATATTTTATGATTTCATTCTACAAAGGCGACAGCCTGGCGTCTGTTGTTTGGGCTATAGAGCCATCTTGTAACTATCTTCTTCAGGTTCCTATAACTATAGTATAAAGCTCGCGTGCTCAAATGAAAAATGACAATCGGTCGTGCATGGAAGATGTTGACAGTGCCATCAATCATAAAATCGTTCATTGTGTCATCCAGAAGTGTAAGAGCAACTCACTGCTTTCTTCTTCTATTAATCCTGCTATTCTTAAAGGAACACTTGAAAATAAAAGTATTTTTGTTCGATATAGAGAAGTGTTCTGGTTTTTCTATCATGTTACCTATCCAACAGTTTGATTATTGTTCTTTTCATTGCTGACTACCTATCATCTCTGACTACCATATGTTCTTGGGTCACCGTGACTGTCGTAAGCCGTAGGAAACGCGACGACGTAATGTTATATGAGTTTTATGTGTTTCCTCGGTTCATCTAGAATACCGTAGCTCCGGATCAAGTGTGCTGTCCAAACCAATATATCTGTACCGCTTATATCGCTCCACTAAATCGCTGGAGAAAAGTATCTTTTAGTTTTTTAATAGTAGGTATAATGGGGCAAACGAGCAGACGGTGCCTTTTGAGGACTACCGACACCCATAGACATCTCTGTAATTGTTCCTTCTTTGCAATCGGTTACCGAAACGTGGCAGTTCCTATAGCCGTCCGTAGCAACTGTATCATCTCAGCACGACATTCCTGTCCGGTCGCGCCAGCCCAGTTCCATTGCAATGTAGCATTGCACTCACTCTTACTAAAGAACTGGTATTATTTACTGGTAGACTACATAAATCTTGTGCATACAACGATATAGAACTCTCTTATGCCTGGTATCCGTAATAACTTAAGTAATGAATTTGCTATGAAGTAGAAATTAATAAAACTGTTTCTAATTCGACTATTAAAAATATATCTCGCCCGTTATACATAAAGATATACGTAATTTCAAGAAGTGTACTTTACCAAACGTGACATTACATGTGGAGACAAAATATTGTATTTAAAAGCCTACGTCCCCTTACCGCAGCCAAGGCTGTGTCGAGGTTCCATTGAGACTAACTTTTACTGCTATGTTTTATGGATAAAGTTTAATCATGCATTAAAGTCTCATTTAATATCAATTTTTTACCGAAATACGTAAACATTACGCCTATAAGTAAATATTAACTTTTATACATATTTTTTTCCACACAATTTTTGAGTAAACTACCAGAAAATATATAAAGGTTTTGTCACTAAAAATACTTACACCCGTCTGGTAAAGTATCCTCAGTCCACTTTTGGGTTGCGAAGACCGCCGATGGGGTAGAATGGGCAGCTTGTCCGGCCTTCTGATGTGGATCTCGCCCGACGGCCTGAAAGCTTCCAGCGGGGTCCGAATCACCCCGCGCACACCGGTGAGTAGCCACGCAAATAGTACTGTCGTCAACACTTGCATGTTCACTGTCAGTTGTCACGCGATGTCGTCGAGATGCGATCGAGTTCGAGTGCGGGTTGTCCGCGGGTCGGGCAAGCTCAGACTGGCGGCAGGCGCGCCAAGGCAGGTACGACTTAACCTACGCGCCCGGTATAACCACCTTCAACGCCGACCTAACACTTTTGATACTTGGAGGCTTCCACGCGATGATTATTTTTCACTACTAATATATTTGCAATTTGTGGCTTGATGAAGGATGAATGAACATGAAACCAGTAATTGAATTTTACATTGAATAGTATGAAAAAGATACAGTTCCCTTGTAATGACAGACATTAATATATGTCAATCAAAGCTCAAAGCTTAGTAAATTTGTAGGTATTACTTGTAAGAGAAGACAACATTGAAATGTATTTCTCGTTAACAGGGCATATACTAGGAATAATCTATTATTCCGTTTTTTGTCGACACACATATATTTCGAACATAGCGCACAGTACCAAGAACGTGAAGTCTTCATATATTTTAAGAAAGTTTTAAGTTTTGGCTTCTATTGGCAATCCCTAACACTGTCTACCTTTTTCTGTTTAAGTTGTAACTCAGTCGTGTCAAATCATTGAGATGCTGCATTAAAATGATGATCACGTTTAGTGATGGTATCATAGAAAATGCCAAACATCAAGAGTAAATGTTTCTACGTCGCATATCAAAAAATCTACTATATTTATTAAATGTTTAATGAATGCATAGAAATCTAAATTTTTACTTAATTATCTTACGTGGATTACGATGATGCAGATACAGATGTATAAGACACGTTTACATTTTATATATTTCATTATGGTAATGATGATGTATGTTATATAGCGCGAGCGGCGTGAGCTCTAAGGATGACCACGTCGGCATCTCGTAGACTCAAGGATGCTCGGCCGCGCTCCACTTGACTTCCTACCGACGATGTTTTTTACACAATCTTGTTGCTCCGCTATAAAGATGCGTTTATATTGATCACATTATTGATATAAAACCGTTACACCGCTTGCGACATCGAATATTTATTCTTTATTAGGTTCTTTGGAACTATTTTTACATTTATTCGATTCCTTCTTCGATTAATACATTTATTTATTTATATGCAATACTTAACCTATCTAACACTAAATTAAGCCTAATTCAGTAATCAAGCAAAATAACATTTAATACACAAACTTAAACCTTGTTAGGTCTCAGTTGAGAAAGCGAAATAAAAATATATATGTCCGTTAAAACAATACACAAATTATTACATCTTAAAATCTGAGTGAAAATTTATTAATTTTCTTTTATTGGTTGATATGTTAGGTGTGTTTCGAGTTTAGACTACGTACCGAGCCTATACTGCATACCCCGAGAGTTCCAGAGCCAGTCTCTAATTTTCTATTTTAGTATAAATTGTAAATAATTTTGCTTCCATCATTTGTATGTCCATTTCTATCGTATAGGCTACTGTGCATGCTTGATTGAGCAAAGAACCATAACAGGCAATCTGTACACAGCTTTAAACATAGTCACCGCTGTTTGGTAAAGACATAACTGATTATGTATCTTATTATTTAATTGTTATTAAAAACTTTACATTTACGTACAATTTTATTTTATCACTAGCTACTTGAATTAAAATGAATATTTAAAAGTGCAATTACTCTATAAGTAAGGCAAAGATTCATACTAAAACCTTTTAGGAAAACTCAACATGTTACTAAATATTTAATTTGGTATTCTTAGAAATGCTAAGAATTTAGCGTTCTTTACAAATATAAAGTTGTGAATGAAATTCCATCAACGGCACCTTCGTACAAGAGTACAACAATTACATTGAACGTCACAATACTTATGTAACATCTTTTTTGTCATGTGCCATTCGTTGTAAGTTCGATAAGTGATTCCACCAGAAGTCATATAGGCGAAGAGAAGCATATCAATCCGACGAGGATTGATATGACCGGTCGTCGGGCATGATTGGTTGATTTCAAAGATTTCTTACTATAGCTTATTATACTTAAATATAGTAGTCATGCACTTCCTTTTATTCTATTTATTTACCGTTAAAAAGAAATTTTAAGTTCACCTCTAAGAGAATTTTAGAACACATTTTGTACACTCTTTTCGTTCTTATTTGTTGGAACTTATGACTTATAACGTCATTTTCGAAAGCAGGATAAGAGAAGCACTCTAATCATTGTTATTGTCAGCATTTCTTCATCCACTTGCTACTAGTACTTCTAGTATTCTTCTGGATTTGCAACGATACGGTGATAGACGTCCCATCTTGTTGAGATTCTAATAATACTCAGTCTTCTTTAGTGACTTCTTTATTAAATAAAATAATAATATTATTTTATTATGGAACTCTTTCATTATTTGGCACTTATAATAAATGTCATAGTCAGAAGCTTTTTTCTTTGGAAATCTTTCCTATCTATAAAAACCTTTTCAAAAATGTCTTCAAATAATTTTTTTCTATGACAAGTAGCACCCATTAAGTACGTATTGTTTTACTAAGCAATACTAAGAACGGAACGTTCACGGGAATTGGAAATACCTTTGTCCATGTAACACGACCTTAGCGCATGCCGTCTCGCTCGCTCCCATTCAACATGGCGTATGAATGAATCGCTTCTTATGAATGAGTGGACAGTCGCCATAGTACTATACATGCCTACTGTGGAGCGAAGCTATGTGTACAAGTATATATCATGAAGCGTGGCACGTGGTTACTTCTTGTTATTAATGGTAATTCTTCGCTTCCAGTTTTGTTTTTTTATAGGTCGATTTAAAGTTAGGTTTGGGACCTTAAAACTTTATTTTGAAATATGAAAGAGACAGCTATAATTTAATATAATTAGAAGTGTTTTGTTATTAATATTAATTCTTTGGTTCCATTCCTAGATTCGTTTTTTTAACCGAAATTAGACACTTCGGAATATACAAAATTTATTTTTGTGTCCGAGGGATAGAGATAAGGTTATTAATTATTGTAATGCAAATTCCGGTTCCTGTCAAGATGATTGCAAATGATGTTTGAAATGTGAAATTGTTTTTACGATTTTTTTATGAGTAATAATCTAACGTAGACTTTGACAAAAACTGCCTTAAATCATCTTTGGTCTACCCATAAAATAAGGACGGATTGCTAGTTTATAAAAAATAAAAACCGATAAAGCACATCACTAGTAACGTAATAACGTTATCTGCACTTGAAGGGAAGGGCTACGCCGGACGGTGAATGCGAGGTATTCCGACTAAACCAATAAACAAGGGTGCTTGGCGATAAGAATGGGACACCACTCAAAGGAGCGCATTGTCCGAGCGAGCCCTAAACAATGGCGTACTCGTAATTTAAGTGGTCAGCGTTTTTCACACCCCACTCAGTGACATACGTATCCATTGGCACGCGCACTCGAAAAAAGTGATGTGGCATTCAAATATCGATAAATTACAATAATTCAAAATGTCAAATAAATATACTTGTAACATATAAGTTGTATCGGCTACTGCATTATAAACGTATTTATGTAACCCTCTGAGTAACGCCTAGTTTAACATCTTTATACAATACATACTACTTACAAAATTATTTTAAAAATATGCCTAGATATATAAAATTCATTAGTTTGCATCACTATGCTTAGCTTAAGCTTATGATTATTTTGTGAGAAGTGCCAAGTACGTTCTTGTGAGCGATATGCAGAGGAGTAAACTTTGTAATCGCCTACACAGGAGTACTTTAAGTAACCGAATTTGTACATCAAGGTTTTGAATAACAACCTTGGACTCAAAAGAGTGAAATTAAATCCTCCTCTTTATAAATAATAATTAAAATTTATTGCCCCTCCTTCAACATATAATATAAGAGTGAGCGTATGTGGATAATGTCACCAAATATAACTAGTCCCGTGCTATGCATGCGCATCGTATGCACACAAACAAACAACGAAAATAATAATATAAGACGGCCAGGTTGGTAACGTGGCGGTTACTCCGCGTGTTACGCCAGAGGTCGTGGGTACGAATCCCGCCTATGTCACGGGTGTTTATATATGTATTATATGTATTTCTATAATAAAAATCTTAAATATTATCATATTTCTTAAATTTATAAAAAAATAATTAAATATATTTCCGTTGTCCTATACATGTAACACACAGGTCCTTACGGTACTTAGTACAGGGCTCGGCTAACGTGATGTTATAAGTCCACAGATATTATTAATCTTATAGTAATAACATCTGTGGACTTATCACAACACGTTTCCCCAGCCATCTGCTAAGTGTCTTAAGCATTTGTAGGACTTTTGTATCTAATAACTTCAAATCTTCATCCCACTAATATTATAAATGCGAAAGTTTTCTATGTATTAATATAAATAAAATATTTCAGGATAAAAGTTAGATTTAATAATATTCCATTTTGTAATCTGTGTCAAACTTCATTTACATTGAGTATTTTTTGAGAAAGAATATCAAACACACAAAGTCACAAACTTTTACATTTGAAAAATTAAGGTAACATAACAATAGTAAGACAGGATAGTGTGAAACCAGCCTAGGATTTAACATGAACTTTCAGCCTAAAATCATGTGACATTAGTATAAAACTTTTAAGCGCATTATTTATAAAGATTCATGTGTTATTATTTATAGATAACGTAGTATATATTTTACCCCAACCCTACATGTCTTTGTTGTCTCGCCCCATTCACTTAACTCCTCTGTTTTATTCCATTTCTTTGAAAGTGAGATATCCGGTTACGTTTAAAATTTGAAGTGCTGATAAAATTTACATACACGGAAAAGTGGGATGGCTTCTTGAAAAAAAAAACTCCTTTACATTTTGTCGATATCGATAAATATCTTTAGAGTTTATCGACATATATCGACATCCTAATGTAAAAACTTACACCCATATCTATAGAACTACTTTCCCTGAAAGTATCCCTAATTGAGTTGAAAAGAGTTAAAGATCCCCTGTTTAAGTTATGATCGGTAGGCAGTGCCATTGTTTCCTTGCAGCTGAATCGGACCGGCACGGTCGGGGAGTTCTTCTGGTTTACATGAAACTAACTGCTTGAAAGTGATGGCTATTCGTGCGGTTAGTGAGTAACCGGTAGCTCATTGCGGGACGGGTCGAAGGACGGCAACGGAGCCGTGCAACCACAACCATGTGGATGTTAGTGGGGGTCGTTGTTCACCAAATGTTGGTGTTTGCTCGATTATCACTTTAGGCTATAAAAAGAGATAGTGCCATGCTGCATTGCGGCGGATTTGGGCCGGCACGACCGGGGAGGTACCTCTCGCGCATGATACCGATCCCCGTCCCGACGTCCCGACGTTAATCCGTTGGATTATGATTTATAGTCAGTTTCAGAGAGTACGGCTTGCTCTAAAGGCCATGACTCTTTGGAGTCCCTCAAACAATACCTACGGTTGCCAGTGAAGAATTTCCCTACTGAAACAGTCCGTACTTCGGTTGTTAACTAACCACATCGAAGAAGCTTTTTATATTTTTAAATATTTTACATTGGTGTATAACTAACACACTGTAAAAGTAATAAATGTTAATTGCAATTTGAAAAATATAAAATATTTTCTTTGTTACAACATTTATGGCAAGACTGGATATAATGACAATACTTGAGCAATCCCACAGGAACTTATCCCTAATACAATAGCCAAGCAAAACATAAACTTAATCCTAACACAATACAATCATAGGTCGATATAACCAGGGCTTCTCGCGAAGTACTCACGCTGTACCCTCAAAGAAAGTGTCAACAGCAGTGAAGAAGGTACAAAAAATGGACTTACAACCAAAGAGATAATATAAATAGAGACGGGAAGTCAGTCTAAGGCACGTACGTGTTAGTCGAAAGGGGCAAAAAAATATGATGTATTATCTATCTTTTCTAAATTTGTGTGTCTGTGTGTGTGCTCAAGTGACTGTTCGCTCATTCTCCTTTTCCGATGGGAGGTCAACGGCTCTAATCAGACGCAGGAACGTCGGCTTAACGTTCTTTGCGAGGCACGGCGCGCGGCTGTCTGTGTCACATCCCCAAAGTTCCTGGCTTCGGACTGTTATTAAAAACTGAAAACTCCCAATAACACTAACGGTCCTGTCGTTGAACACGCACACCACTCCACCACGCGGCAGGTGAATGTGGTACCTTTGACTTTTTAATACCGTAAGTATTAAAAAGTCGAAGCTAAGTTGTGAAAATCTTTGCCGGCTTCTGTGTTTCTAGATACTTACAATCTAGGATTGGTATCACGGGCGAACAGG
Source organism: Eumaeus atala (assembly GCA_017140195.1). Classification (NCBI taxonomy): domain Eukaryota; kingdom Metazoa; phylum Arthropoda; class Insecta; order Lepidoptera; family Lycaenidae; genus Eumaeus; species Eumaeus atala. The sequence continues at coordinate 89,163 of JAFELO010001157.1, forward strand.
TACATTCTAGACAAGCGCGCCCCATCTTCGACCGCGTCATCAATTCTCTTCAGGTGCGGATGTGGTCAAATGCAAGCCCATTAATTGTTTAAAAATAATTATAAAAATCCTCACGGCTCAAGTCTTGTACTATATTTGATGATCTCAAAACGTACATTAAATTCCACCACGACTCGCGCACTCCTACCACCCGCCCGCGGTGAGAAAAGCGAACGGTTCCCCCAGTCATGATAGCTCGATGAGCTCTTCCAGGCCCCACGATAGTTCACGCCCCTAGTGAGAGAGGGGATTGAGGGGGGGATGCATCGTTCCCATCTACGGGAAAGGAGGGGGGTTTGTCTCCTATCGACCACAATCTGACCTAGACCGTCGCCTGACGTGTCTTGTAGTAACCGATAAAGCTGCACTGAACACTTTCGTTAGCATAGAGCAGTCACGAAAAAAGGCGTATTCGTGCCAATAGAAACTTTGCGAAATGGGTTGTATTTATGAACTTTATGGGTAGGTACATAACGCCAAAGCGTAATCTAAGATATGGTGGAACTAATTACTTTGTTAATGTCTTTAGACACGCAACAGGAATTCTACTGAATATCTCTGAGTACGCCTTGCGATACTTCGATAAGTACGAGTCGTTATCATCAACAGTCGTGCAACCTTCCACTACTGAACAGAGTCGTATTGAGTCCCAGGCACTTTAGTGGACGTGCGGGTCGAGACCACTCCCACGTTAGGGAGGGCCTTTCCTTGACATATGTTATGTATTTTTTTCCAAGAAAAGAAACGGAACCACAAAAACCGCACATTATCTACATTCGGATGGGCTCTGATCAGTAACTGTACATATGCGTAGACTGCGAACCTCGAAGACCATGTGTCGAGCTATCTAAACCTCAACAGCTTTGAATATCTTAATCACGACACGATTTTATAGTATGGAAGGACTATATACAGATGAAACCACAAGTAAGACTCCGTGGACGTGATTATATTATAATATCAATATGTTTTTAATATTCCAATTTTTTATTTTCTTCACTATAAGTTTTAGAGAGATTATATATTTCTTTTGTTATCATTATATTAAAAAAAATTACATCGCAAATTTCCAGTGGTCTATTAGTAGAGGAATGCTGAAGGTATAATTGTGTGGGTCTCCGACTGCTCGTTTTTCTCCTTGTACTATAAATAATGACAAGACAATCAACTCGTCTTGTTTATTCCTTACAATTAGAAAAACATTCATTAAAATATAATTAAGGGAATATTTAATTAAAGGACTTTGGCAAAATACAAAACGAAAAGAATTTAAAACATTAATTACGTATTTTTAAAATTATCGTTAAAATATATAATTTCACTATAGTTTTCTGACGTTGGTTTGAAAATATCACCTGACTTAGTTTATGTGACTTAAAATGATTCTAGCAAATTAGAACGCTCCTGGAAATGAATCCAAATATGACTGATAATAGCCAACCCTAGATTTAAAGTTAACCTTTAGCGATACGAAAATATAACGAAAAGTCCCAAATTCCGTAGGCACGTGTAACTCCGTCGCGTGCGAGCCAATTTCGTTCTATTCAAGTGAGTTCCCACGGGCCTCGGGACTGACGTAGTGAATATAAGGTTATCTACACACAGGGGGGAATGGTTTCCTTGCTCTGCAGCTTAACCGACCCGACACGGGAATGTATCTCCTACGTAACAGTACCGTGGAGTGATGTTTTATCAGGGCTCATCATCAGTTGCGCTGACAGTTCGTTATACCCCTGTACAATAAAAATATACCTAAAGAATACTTCACTTTAGTAATGTGTACGTATTGAGTTACAAAAATAGGAGATACACGATTTAATTATGAGCTGTCATTTTAAGTAGTCCTTGATTATACATAAAGATGTTTTCTATGATGATAATAATATTCGGATAGTTCTAAGTTTTTTTACAAAGAAGATTCTATTTAAAAAAATTACCGATATTATTACACAGTTCATAATTGTGTACACCTTTCATCTTGGTATTTTTGTTGATCAATGTTTTACATGAAACTTTTTGAGTTCTATCAAGGCATAGCCAAATCAAGTTGACGATAATATGAATGTAGGTACAAAGGAGATAAAATGATTATAATTTAAAATATCTGGATTTAATTTCGTGATCCTCATGTGGAAAAAACTCCTTGGAGATGTATTTTATTCTGAAATTAAAAGGATTTTTCAGTTTGTGTCTATTTGATTATACTCTTATTCTGTGACACCCTGTTAGTTAAAATATCTTAATATATCCTAAATTAACCGTCTTAACCGTCATAAAATAATAATTCCGTAATTTCATTTTTTAAATATACTTATAAAGGCTAGTGCAATATTTTATTTTTCTATTCCATTACTTTGGTATAGCTTTATTCCAAGTTCAGTAGGAACTTTTATTACAGGACATTATAATTTATCATGTATAATTTTATGATGTTTTGTAGAGTTTTGTTATAAATGTACATAAAAAATATCGACGGCCTAGAGTGGATTCAAAATTATATCCCAGTGTTTTCTGTGCTTGTAATTACATTAGCAACTGCACCAATTCGTCACCGAAATAACGTAAGTAGCTAGTTTAAGTAGTCGCAGGTTAGAGGTAAAGTCCATACACACAGTCGTGGCGTGTACACGTGCATCGATTCTGCCCACGTGCGACCTCGCGGCGGCAGGACCTCGAGTAGGCAGGCGCCATTCAAAGCGACCATTTTGCCGAAAATAACTCGACAAACACAATAATCACCTGTAATCAGACGCATGGTTGCTGCAAGCCCATTTCTATATAAATAGCTTCGGATAACAAACATAAAGAATGTTTAAATTTGGTTTTACTTTGAAAGAGGCATTGCTGTATTGTAGCCGTAAAGGGTCGCTGCGATTGGGGAGGGTCTCGCTCACAAAAGAGGCTACGCATGTGCACGACATTAATGCGGCTGCACACCCAAGCATGTTCAGTCGTCGTGAGGTCCCGGGTTCTAGTTCCGTGACTAACCGTTGTCCCTGCGCTTCACTTCTATCCGGTTGATTTTGTCCTATAATATAGGGGGCAAACGACAAATCGGCGCCATTTGACTACTACCGACGGCCATAGACATCAGCACGATTAGATCCTCCTCCCATTCAATAAGCCACCGGCTACTCACCAACCACATGCAACGGCACACCGGGGCTGTCACATTACGGAGATATCATGTGAGCGAGTGGTACGGTACCTTTTTTTTTTGTTAACGCGGGGAAATGTATTTACGCGCTTTCACTGGCCCTGGGTGGGGTCCAGTGGTGTATGGGGCTCGCGGCACATCATAGAGCCGAACCCACAAAAACACCGCGAGTGTCCTCAGTGCCGCCTTTGGCGAGGTGCCCCGGAACAACAAATAATCAGGGCAGGCCTTGAAGACTAGTCAGCCCTCTATGGGTCCGACACCACCTCCACAGATGGGGTTGTCGCGCACCAAAGGACAACCCCACCATCTTTGGGACAATGCAACGGCAGTGCTTGAACCATAGTGGGGATCGAGTGGTACCTTCCCGATCGTACCCAATTCCTCTTATTAAAATCTGTTGTATGGATCGGTTAATATAATGTAAAGTGTACTCTCGCAGGCTGTATGGGATGTTATCGTTTCACTTGAGCCGGAGCGGAATCCGCGTAGGAAACTCAAATTGCTTGCAATTTGTCACCGAAGCGCGTCCGCAGTACGCACCGGCGCGCCCGCACCCGCACCGGCGCGCGGCGTGGCAGCGTCCGCGCTCGCAGCGACCGAGTGACGGTAAAAACGGTAAAAAGCGATTACGTTTTTCTTTCTTTCCGTCGATCATTTCCCGTCTACAGATACATACAGAATGGCAACGCATTCCGCACTCAATTCTAGGATATACCTGGAGAGTTTATCAACCCTGAATGAAATCTTCTTATGTGTAAAACAATGTCCCCGAAAGCTGTCTGTCATCACAGTTTGATCGATTTTCTTTTGAATATAGCGTTTCCTGAAAAAAGTTTATAGTGTATAATTTGGCCTCTGTTGTTCACGAGCGAAGTGCTGCTTATACTTCTTCTTGGGCATCGGGAGTGTACTAACGCTCCTGACGGAGGGGCCGTGTTCTTGGATTGTCTGATTTTTCGTGGTTGTTAGCTGCTTTTGCTATTTGGCTCCAAATTTCTCTGTGTGTAGCATTACGTGTACATGCGGCGGGGAGACATTTCGCTATCCTTTTATTAAGGTCTGTTATAATATAAACATATTAATTACGCCCATTTACATCCTCATATTCAGATGCGTTAAGCTCCCCCTTCAGCCGGGCCGATACCGATACCCCCCTCCCCGACGAATGGGCGGTACCAGGAGAACATGAATACCTTAGGATGAATATTACCACCACCTGTTCTGACTGGAATCCGGTATGACATGTACAATAACTGATTAATCTCGCAACTTTAGAAACTGTAACACCTACATAATTGAAATTGAGCAGGTGGGTTCCTTTTAGGGTACAGACTCGGGGTGTTTTAAGCCATGGAGAATGCGGGTAAAATCGCGAGGGGGTGCTAGTATTATGTATACTGACTTAACTAAAACGAACACAAATTTCACGTGTTTGCATTCTTCGAAAATAATGAGTTCGCAAACACTACACGCGTTATCACAATTACGACTCCCCCCCCCCCCCGTGCCGGATGCGCCGGTCACCTCGGGGATGTGGAGCACCAATTACCACCGTCTCCACCACGTCCCGCGTGATGGCATCTGCACCTACCTACATATGGGATGCACCTGTATTTAATAACACCACATAAAATTACTTGCTTTTTGTACAGCATTAGCTAGGACTTGCCTATTTTATAATACTGCTGACACGCGTGGCTTCGCCCGCGCGAAGTTTGTGCAAAACATAACAGGATAGATGGCACCATCATCCAAATATAATATAAACCACTTCCCCCTACCCTCATGGCCTGAATTTCTAAAAAATCCTTAAATCAAATTTCCAGTGTTTAGTTACAGTTGCATTTGCTATGTCTTTCACATACAACGTGAATTGTAAAAACAAATGACATTTTAAGACTCACTTGTTAGTTGTGATACGATACCAATAAAGCTACAACAAGCGAAACTGTTTTCTCATTTACGACATTCTGTGATATTTCACAGTGTCTTACAGGTGTACGGGCTTGTTACAACTGCGCCGCATTACCGGCCATTTTTGCTACCTCGCGCGTTGTCTCAGTCTGGGAAGGAGGGACCCTTCGGCTCCATAACGACATTACTTAAATTAGCTGTACTCTCATATTGTAATGCCTCTCTCCCATCTGCAGAAGAGGGGGGTTCGGTACATCTTTCAACCCCAAACGTCGTCCTCCGTATCGCTCTCATAGCAATCCGATGAAGCTGTGATGGGCTTCTTTTCGCTCCCACGTCAGAAGATCAGGTCTGAAAAATTTCGGAGGTGGGGTGGGATACATCTACGCGTAAGATGTCCCGTCTCATGGGTTAGCCAATCCCTTCCTGTTGGGTGAAACTTTGAAACAACTATTTACAGATTCGATTTGGTCACTCATCGCAACGGATTCGGATATTTTACGATAGCCATGGATTAAAAGTGAGCATCGCATCTGCACTTCCATTGTAATTCAAATGCCACTTCAATCTATTTAGTCTAATTCATGAAAAAATATAATATTTTGCCTTGCGTACCAAACACGTACTCGTATAATTTGGTACAAGCCAGTAATCCGTAACATTCCCTTAGAAGTCAAAACGCAAAATCCCGTCCTGGTAAGCATCTAAGCCCTACAAAGAACTTACATGCAAAATGTGAAACTGTTAGCACTTGTAGTTTCTGTGATTTCGTCACGAGTGAGTGAGTGATTGAATAGGGTGAGTCGCATTTTGCTTTTATAACACAGAGACGAAACATCCGGTTAGGTGTAGTATAGAAAAGACTTATGCAGCCCACCGTACAAGACAGACACTACACAAAAAAATAATGGTTTATATTGGCAGATCTCCCGTAGCGCGACAGACGGATGTCCTCGGAAACCGATCCGATGCTGGTAACGGCTTTTGGATATATACACAGCGGTCCAGCGGCCGATGTGGGTCATCTTCATACTTGCGGCGTGCGGCAACTTGCTGCATACCCGTGTCGTACAACTCATCCGCGGCCCTATATTTTGTGTCGCATACATTTTTTTGCGCTCAGTTGTTCGTAGGAACCTACCGGGATACCAAGTTCTTGTGCGATCATATGGATGTAAGAGTCTGTAACCGTTGTGTCTTATCATTAGGTAATCAAACCAATTGTCAAGCCAAATTTGACAAGCATATCAAATGCTTGTATTTGCAGCATTTTGATTTTACCTCATAACATTCGGGAATGTAAAAAAATATTAAATGTAATAATATCACCTCACGAATCTCTATTTCAGCGTCAGTATTCTACCAATGGAAATTAAGTAAGGTTGATGTATTATGGTCGTAATTGCTCTAAGATAGGCCGAGCCTTGTCTTCAGGTCGTAGCCTAGTATTTTAGCTTCGTCGAGCATGTATCAAAGGAAAAGCCAAGTGATGTGTTCTGATCCTTCATGGGATTCGCGAGCATCGGTCGCCATGGGATTTATAAATTGGTATAGCCCAGCATAGATGGTAGCCGAGCTTCTCAGAATAATCCGGCTAAGACGAGTGAATGAAAACCTTCAGAAGCGATCACCAAGGGATGTCAGCAGACAGTTCGTCTGCTCATTTCCGCTAATTAAAATATCGAACCTGTTTAAGTTTAGAATGTTAGTTATTGGATTTGGCCACTCGCGCACACTTCGGAATATTAGTTTAATTCATATTTTGATATCAACGCGCCACGTTAAGTCGCCGTATCAACTTGTGTCAATGGTATATAACGGAAATTAATTTTTAAAACATACATTGTATAATGTTTCTTCAGCTCTTCAGAAGACACTAAAGTCTATCCCGGTTATGAAGAATGTACATTGGGTTAATCATTGTCGAGTTTTCCCCCATCCACACTCGCCCCCGTTTGTAAGTAGAGCTGTTGCTATGTTAGGGCATAACTTACGGTCAGGCATGTCTGCGCTGACCTGAATAAACCGTAATGTCAAATGAACGAGAAATAGGAGTGATTTGACGACTAACGATGCCCATTAACATCCACATACCGCAGATGAGCCATCGGCCACTCACAAAACGCACGAAACGCTACAGCCCCGACCTCGGTCGTGCCGACCCAGTTCGATTTTGCTTGCACTTTTCTGCTTTGACCCGGGACTCACACCACGATCTTTGCAATCTGTGGTTGAACATAATAAACAGCACGCAAAGCACTTTCAACGAACACGAGAGTGCGATTTGCGAAATTTAAACAATGGAAACTCAATTCCCATTTCCTTTGTTAAATGCTGACCGCATCATTTGTACCACCGGATATGGCTGGTTAGGGTGCTAGCAAATTAGCGAGTCCTACACAGGCGATCGACGATTTATTTTGTTCTCTCTTTTGATTTCTTAAGCTTACGTGAATTTATTAATTTAGATATATCACAACTTGGTTTTTGGTTTACTTTCGACAGCTGTGAGACTTTACATAAAAATATCCAAATTCACCGCGATGAGATGACAGTAAATCAATTTTTACGGTCAACATAATAAAATAATATCTCATAATAATCTATATTCGAGTTGCCATGTCTTATATGTGTAAGTAGTTTTATTGTAGTAACATATGGTTTAAAATAATGATGGGATGTTAAAATGGTTTTGGTGTAGATACTTCTTGAGTTAGAAATGAAATATGATTGATCTCGCCATCTGGTGATTGATCATACTTATCATCTGTATCGTGTTACATTGGAGGTTTAAACAATTTTTTATTTACGCCCATCTACTACTCTTCAAGTTTGGCTGTAAGATTGTTCCTAAAGGTTTTCCAGAATTGGTTGCTCCATGATCAGATTAATCGATTACTGTATGAAAGTGGTGTTAACAGTGCTAGCAATCGGTTTGTCTGTAGGGAAATAATAATGAATGTGGAGTGAACAAGACAAATATTCATGGCTTGTTATGTTTATCACTCGCTTTTGTCTCTGTCTGTCCATTAGGGAACTGGTGTGAATATGTGTTGGTGTGCTTGTACAGGTACAAAAGTCAATTGTGCTTAATCATTAACGCTGCCAACGTTATCTGCTGAGGCCTTTATGTATGCAGTATGGGTTGGTATAGCAAATAAAGATATTAGTGAAAATACATAATCCTCGGTCAAAGTTTAATTAATCTGTTATTTCGTAATTACGCCTTGAGTACTGATTCTAACCAACTTGTTGATTTGACGATTTTGCAATCAAATTACTTTTTGCTTTGCCCTGGTATTTTATTCTGGAATAATATTCTGAAATATATTTGTATTATCTGTAATATATTATTTATTCACTAAAAATATTTTTAATTTTTATAGTGCAGGCAAACTAATGACCATCCGAAGCCTTTCCACGACTACAAATGCCCATAGACATTCGCATTATTGTTTTCATGCGAATGCTTTCCTCCTTGCCTCCAGCTACTCACAAATCGCACGAAATGCGAAAGCGTAGTTGTTACGTTACGTGTCGTGTGAGTGAGAGGTACCTCCGGGGTCGTAACTGCCCAATTCGCTTTCAACATAGTATGATACTTCTTGCTCTCTCGCTATCATCTCGAAATTTGTACCTAAAAATGAAACGCGAAGGATAACCGTAACTTTACCACGGTTGTCATATGAGATTTTTCGTGGAGGACTAACACACATAGTACATTTTCTAGTTAATGTGTATTAGAATGTGGTTTTCTGTATTTTGTTTCGTTTCTAACTCTTCTAACGTCAAATGCCAATTTTTTGTCACGTTCAGCATATAACACACGATTGGCAGATTGTTCATATATAATTAGATCCAATCCAATGCCAAGAAGAAAATTATATGAATAATTTTCTTCTCCTCAGTAAAACAACGAACGACATTCGGACGTCCGTCGTCTGAAATATGTATAAATTGTCAACATAACACGCGGTGGTGTAGCAACTGTGAATGAGCGACGCGACCGAATGAGTTGTGATTAGTTTCTTATACTCACCGGCGACATGTTCGGAACCGGAAAATTTCGACGGACTGTTCCTTTTTGCGATCATTAAAATACCTTCATACGAGTAAATATACTGTGAGAATCGTGCGTATACACCAAATTACACCGAATGCTGCCCGACCATGTTCCAGGCCTTGTCGTGGCGGTGGGGCTCAGTAACCTGGGCTGAATGCAGGCGAAGCCAAGGGCACCGAGAGGGATGCTCTTTGCATCCCTCTTATAAGAGGGGGGTACTAAAAAGCGGGTGGAGGATCGCTCTTTGTACCAGTGTTGTGTAAAGGAGCGAACAGGAGGAGGCGCTTTTGCGCACTGGGCGAGGATGGGAACCTCACCACATTACATTGTCCCAAAGTTGGTGGGGTCGCCCTGTAGTGCGGGACAACCCCATCCGTGGAGGTGGAGTCGATCCCTTAAGGGAGCTGACTAGCCGTCGACTTGCCCTGATGATGTCTTGTTTCTCACCAAGGGCGGCACTGATAGCGCTCGCTGTGGTTCCTGTGGATATTCGGAACTATAATGTGCCACGCGCCCTAGACACTACTGGACCCCCACCCAGGGCCGGTGAGGGCGTTTCCCCCCATAAAAGAAAGACACCGAATGCTCATTTAGATAATAAATAATCTCGGTGGCTCTCGTAAACAATGAACCAAATACCACATGTCACGATACTTGCAGATATCTCCTGCTAAAAGACCGATAGCGAATACCTTCGACATCACATTCGGAAGGCACCCGAACAAGTTAATTAAACTACTTACATAATTATATACTTATAATTGAATATTTGTGAGAAATGCCTTAATTAAGAACCAAATTAAGAACTTTAAAGAATCTTCATTTAAAAGAAAACTAAATAAATGTTAAAACAAGTTAGATCCAAGTAGTGATTGATTTCCTCATTCCCTTTTGTCCCCATATATTTAGTAGTAAAAAAACGATCATAACGGACATTCACAAAAACCACACAAACATCTCAATCCAGGCCCCGCCGTCACGCGACGACACTGATAAAATATTCAATGACCAGTGGAACAGAAAAATTCCTTGCGCCTAAACAGATTCGACGCGGCCATTTTGAGATGAAAGGGGGTCTTCCGGTCACGGGCGTGCGTCCGGTCCGCGCGCCCGTCCGGGATGCAGCACGAGAGCTGCAGTGGAACTGAGGCGGTGGTTTTTTAGCGGAAGTGACCGCGCGAGAGCACTGAGCACATGCCTCGGCCGACCGGCGGATAACTGGCGGCGTTAACTGGCGGCGTTAACTGGCGGCGTTAACTGGCGGCGTTAACTGGCGGCGTTAACTGGCGGCGTTAACTGGCGGCGTTATCTGAACACACTTGAACGACCTTTACGAGTATACATCATTTGTGCTCCACCGTTACGATCTAATTATCGAAGTTTTACTTCTTTTGGCGCGTTAGGTAAAAGATATGATAGTAAATTATTACGATGCGCGCGCACACATTTGGTAAAAACAGACGCCCTGAAAAGTATAATTTTTAACGCGTGTACATAAGTACACACACTATTTTATGTTATATAACAGGACAAACGAGCAGTCGGGAGTCTTCTGATAACTTAGATGTTTCTTAAACTCAATAGACTCACGTACTCTCCTTAAAAGGAACCAATGTTCTGTAGAGAGGGTTTTCGCTATATCAAATCTTATGTAGCGGCTCCCGCCATTCTTCTCTTTGTTCACTAACTGCATGTTTTGCGATGCGACGCTGTTTGTTATCAGCTATCTGTTCTTTAATGCGGTTTCAATTGATAGTAGCTTTTTTTGATCAAAAAGGTGAATTTTAAGTTTGAGATAAAATCCGAAACAATACTTTTATTGCAATTCACGTGAACTTAAATCACCGTAAATAATAAAAATATCTACTACGTTACTAAAAAGTACATTCTTTTCGTTCTCGGTAAACTCCCGGCTAGCCCGTCATGTACTAGGGTGGATCTAAAAGTTCGTGGCCTAACCTATATGGAGCTATGACATCTTTTTAAATCTACCGTGATTTTTTAGTATGTGTCATATTGATTTATTGTGCGCAGTTTCATTCCGATACTGCACAATATAAATTCTCTGTGATTATTTGTTTGAAGCAATCTGACGCAATTTTCAATAATGGAGAAAATTGAACACCGTGCAGTCATTAATTACCTCAATAAAAAAGGCCTCTCACCAAAAGACATCCATCAAGATATGGTGAGCATTTTGGGGAAGTCTGTTCCATCGTATTCCAGTATCAAGAAGTGGGTGGCGGACTTTAAGCACGGACGTGAGAGCATTAAAGATGATCCTAGGAGTCGAAGGCCTACATCCTCTACCACGAAAGAAAACATCCATAAAATTTGTGATCTCGTACTGGGTGACCGGCGTTTGACCATTGGTAAGATAGTTGAGATAAAAAACATTAGTTATGGCCGGGTGCAACACATAATAACAAAAGGGTTGGTGTTCCATAAGGTTTCTGCTCGCTGGGTCCCGAGGTTGCTTTCAGCTGAACAAGAACGAGTTCGATACACAATTTCGCGAGATTGTTTGGAACTTTTTGAGACTGATCCCGAGGACTTTTTGTCTAGATTTGTCACCATGGCTGAAAGCTGGGTTCACCACCATACTCCTGAATCAAAGCAACAATCCAAACAGTGGAAAAGATCAGACTCTCCTACACCGAAAAAGACTAAGGTCGTTTTGTCGACTAATAAAGTCATGGCTTCTGTTTCTTGGGATGCGAAGGGCATTATTTTTGTAGATTATTTAACGAAAGGTCATACTATAAATTCTATTTATTATTGTAACATTTTACGAAGACTCCGGGAAGAAATAAAAGAAAAAATCCGGGAATGTTGCGTAAGAAAGTTTTGTTTCATCAAGACAATGCACGTGTTCACACTCCGGTTGAAACAATGTCTGTAATCCATGATTGTGGCTACGAATTGCTGCCCCACCCACCTTATTCGCCGGATTTAGCCCCCTCGGATTATCATTTATTTCCAAATTAAAAAACATTTGGGTGGCTCGAAATTTTCTACCAAAGATGAGGTGATAGTCGCAGTAAACGATTATTTCGCCGACCTTCCGGAATCTTTTTGTTCGAGGGGATAAATAAGTTGCAGGTCAGGTGGAAGAAGTGTGTTGAACTAGATGGAGACTATGTCGAAAAATAAAAATAAATTTATCCACTTTTCTTTCATTTTCTTGGTCGGGCTTAGAACTTTTAGATCCACCCTCGTACTTAAGTGGAAAATAAAGAAAATGTTGGTTTCACAGGTTCGTTAAAGGTAGTTTTTATTAATCATTTATATATATGCAATACGACACGACCTGAGAGAAATCAGACACATGACCGATGGCTTAACGTGGCAGACCGTGGCACGGCGGTGGAACACCGCTAGCTTCCTAACGCCGGGCTGTTATTAGTAATTACAAATCCACAATAACACTTTGGTCTGATCCGGGGCCTCGCGACTGCGGACGTGCTGACCACTTGACCACGAGGCTACGAAGACTTTGGACTGTTATGTAGATAAAAGATTGTGTATGTTCGTTGCAGGTAAACTGTACGCGGCGCTGGGTCGTCGCGGCGGGCGCGTGGTGGGCAGCGACCTGCAGAGTGGCTCCGCCTCCTTCAGGGTGCAGGCGCTGATGCCGGTGGCGGAGAGCTTCCGCTTTGCGCTAGAGCTGCGCACGCACACGTCGGGGCTGGCCGCGCCGCAGCTCATGTTCAGCCATTGGGAGGTGAGGACTGTTCTGTTGTATGTCCTAGTAAGTGGTAGTCCCATGCTGCATTGCGGCCGAGTCAGGCCGATACAACCGGTGAGGTACCGCCCGCTGAAATGGCGCCGCCGTAAAGTGATAGATATGCTGTCGCGTTTCGTGCGATTTGTGAGTAGCCCGTAGCCCGTTGGAGAGGTAGAGGAAATGTGTGCAATGCAGCTGTATGACGATGGTGCGGATGTCTTTGGGTGTCGGTAGTCGTCAAAAGGCTTTGCTCGTCTGCCCCTCTATACTATTAAAGAAAATAAAGTTTTAGGACGTGCTGCTGACACGGGACGGCGTGACCAGAGAAGTATCTATCGTTCAAACAGTATTTTATTTGAACACAGGGGACAAACGACAAATTTCTCGATTACCGACGTGCATTAACGGCCGGAATCCCTTTTATTGCGATATCATGTAGGCGAGAGGCGCCTCCCCGGTCGCGCCGGCGCAGTTCGACTGCAATGCATAGTTATAGAATAATTCCGAAGTCAAGGAATGGCTATATTTTTGCTTTTCGGTCATAACTCAAAAGCCTTCAAGGATTCGGGAAACAATCAAAATACGTTGTGAAATACGAAATTGATATTATTACGCTGTAGCCGCTTCGGTTATAAAAAGCCTGAGACTTCGGTATAGGTACTTGCTTAAAGTGTTCTGTAATCATTCTTGTTAAAGAAAGATTGTATATATTACAATATAAAGGCTAGAAAAGTTGTATCTGAGTCATCATTTATCTGAAAATTTACTGACCGGATTACATGCAGTTTTCACCCAGGTATGAAGTGCTAGGTTTGAGTGTAGAATTTGTCCCGTTTTATTCACGGGCGTAGCAGCAGCGGATCGCTTGTTATTATTGTTCCACCATGTGGTTTGGTATCGTTATGTTATTCAAAGGTCCCGAGGAACAGTAACTGACGGTGATAAATTGTAAGGAGCGTCAAAAAAATTGAATGCTTTAGCAAGATGTAGTGCCATGGTACATTGCCGCGGAATTGGGCCAGTACGACCGGGGAGGTACCTCTCACTCGCATGACACCGCCGTTAAGTGACATCTTCGGTGTCGCGTTTCGTGCGGTCGTGCGGTCATTGCTCGTGATATAACACGCGAAATACCGCTATAAAACGCGAAACAGCTTCAGCTTACGTTTCATTTGTTAAATAAACGTTAAGTTTGTAAGTCTGTAACCGCTGCGACGCAGCCCTGTCGGCTAGCCCAGAAAATATTAACTCTTTGTTAATATACTATTTTATTATTATATATATTAATAATTAAGCAAAATTAAAACAAAGCTATGTAAATAATATAAGCTGAAGTGTTTGTTTATTCGGACGCGCTAATCTCAAGAACTACTGGCCCGAGTTGAATTTTTTTTTTGTGTTCAATAGTCCATTTATCCAGCAAGGCTGTGGTACCATGACGCTACGACTAATAGGACTGTAGTGTAGTTATAAAAAGTTTTAAATGCAAAAATAGGTTCTACTGACTACAGATGCTCACAAACATAGGTTCTACTGACTACAGATGCTCACAAACCCATTTTAAAGCCTTGTAGATTTTTTCTTTCGGAGAGACCTACTACTATGTTGGCGGCGCCACTGCTCCCGCCACGGTCCATCTGACTAACGAAGACTACTTGTGTCTTCTGATTTAGGACGATAGGGGGACTTTCCCGCAGATGGGAAAAGATTATTTTTGGGACCGGAAGGGGGAGACGGCCCCCCTCCCCACACTAGTTGCCGTTTATGATGCGGTGACGTGGATAAGGATGATTGAGCCTTGTAGAGACAGCTGCCACCCTCGATGTAACCGACCTGATAGGACTTGCGGTTCGCCATGAAAGACATATATACACATATCTCAAAAGCGCTGACGCGCCTGCAAGAAGTTTGGTTTTGCAGTCTCCAGGCTGCGGCAGGATAGCACTGTCCGTCGATGTATCCGATAAGAATATATTGATTTGTTTTTCCAGGTGATCGACATTGATCCATTCTGGAAACCGAGGACCGAGGAGGAATATCTGCACTGGGGCGAGAAGTGGGACGGAGTGAACAGGGCCAAAGCCTACATGGACTCGGTTAGGACCAGGAAGGGCCTCGCCACGGACAAACAACTGGTTCAGCACGCCGAGAAACAGAGAACGCTCTCCAGGAAAAAATAAAATCGGAGCGTGATTTTTTAATATAAAATTTTGACAAAAAAATCTTAATAATTTTAAATTCTACGGGTACTTGTGACCGAACAAACGGGTGAAACTAAACTAATTGATTACTTTATAGCTGATATTTCACAGACAGAAAGACCCATAAAATTTACACTTTTAAAATCAACAACCCCTCTTTTTGGTGGAAATCAGTATCGTTGATGCACAAACTCCACACGATTAAATACTGTAGCGTTTGAAATATTTTCAAATGAAACAATGAATATGTTGAGTAAGCATAAAGTACTTACTTTTTGTCTCAATTCTATGTTACAATTTATGCTTACCTATAAAAACAGCGAAAAATATTTCCAACTACTGCATAGTAGGAAACCTTTTGGGGGGAGGGGGGCGACAGGGTAACAGTGCATCTAGGGTCTTTTTATTTATTCGGCTTACGTACACTCGTAATAACAACTGTTTACTGCTTGGGCGCAAGCAATTACACTTTTTTACTCCTTGCTTTACGTACTCGACACTAGTTGTATTTATAGTTGTGAAAGCGAGAAGTGTGGTAAACACTTCATTCAATCAGGAGCAATGTAATAATGAGAGTTTCGTTTTAGTATTCTAAAGTACTACTAAATATATTCCCCTGTTACATTATTCACAAATAATACGAGATTGAGAGAAATATCACATGTTAATATACTCTTTCAATTATACCTTGCAATTTTACTACTAAAAATTAACCTTCAACTTTGTTTAAATAGTTACAAAGTATAATTTTAGAGTATTGTTTCACTTTAGGTAGGTACACATTCCTGCCTGCGCCTTTCTTTTTATGTAGGTAGTTATAACATTGTAGAATTTAATGAAAAAGAAAATAAAAGTAATGCCTACTCCTTTGACTTTTTACTTATCGAAGAACTATACCTTTGTATAAATTACATTGTTTATAATGAATTAATCTGCCTACTTCGCTATGTATTAGCTCATTGCTTTATGAACAAAGATTGACTTTATAATTATAATAACGTCTTTTGAATAAACTAATTTGTTCAATGTTTAACGTTTTTGAAAATGTACTATTAATTATTTAGTAAATACATTTTTCCTAATACAATGCCTTTTTATTTATCAAGGACATCAAATCAGTAGTATTTATTATCATAAATCATACTTTATTATTCGAAGACCTAAATTATAGTTTAAACACAAACGTAATAATGTTGATGAGTGTTTGACTTTGCTGAATGCCTATTTGATTTTCCTTTTTTTTATCAAATAAATTAAAGAACAGATACTCACATATGCAATTTATCTAGAATAGACTGTTTTAGATTAATTTGATTACAGATTTAATATGTTATTACACAGTTTTAATGCGATGTATATCGTAATGACTGTATAAAATAAAGTCAAGAATAAACGAAACTAATTTATCCAGTAATAGTTGTTATTCCACAGACAAGAATAATATAATATTTACATCTTCAATTTACAATTATATTATTAATTATTATATATCAATATTATTTTATCCTTAATCATCTATTGGCGGCGGTAGTCGACCTACTTGTTTGCCCCGTAAGTCATTAAAAAAACAAACTTTTAGGATTGTAGATTAGAACTTACCTAACATTGACAGGAAAGAAAAACGGTAGTACTCATTTTTATGTTTTTATTAGCGCATTACAGCTGAATTGGGCCGTCACGGCGGTGTAAATACCTCACAAGACACCACAGTGATAACTATGCATTTTTCATGCGGTTTGCGATTTCAAATGAAGAACATATCTAGCGCATATGTGATCTTGTCAGTACGTACTGGTGGCAATTCAAAAAGAATATAAAATTCACATAAAATTCATAATTTTATTTACAATGCCTTTCCTTGGTCTTCTACTCAACAATCCTATAGTTGAATTTTATTTGTATTTCAGGACAAAGCGCCATCTCGTGCCAATGTCTATAACTAGTTTAATAAGGCCCCTTAAGCCCCGCCTCCCCTGCCCACGTTTCCTTTTTTTTTGCTGACGCGGGGAAACGCATTTACGTACCTTCACTGGACCTCGGTGGGATCCAGTGGTGTGTGAGGCTCACGGCACATTACAGTGCCGAATACACACAAAAACCACCGCAATTCGCATCATTCCTGCTTTTGATTAGGCGCCCCGGAACAACAAATAATCAGGGCACCTCGACGGCTAGTCAGCCCCCTAAGATGATGCCAATATGTGCAATCGAACACACCTGCGGGCGTATACGTGCTGGGAGTTGGCTAGTCTCTGTCGGGAAGGCTGTCGCAGACAAAATTTCGTTAAAAAACTTTTTAAATCAAATAAAACAACATTACCAGTTCAATTCTATCTATTATTTACACGTAACAAACGAATCATTCAAATTATACATTCAAAATGTTCATAACAAAAATATCTTAACGTTCTACAAGCTATAGACTATTGCATAAAATTAAATATCACAAAAATATAATTTTGACATATTCACAACTAAATATAACCACCGGCCGCCGCCATCACTCAAGTACTACAGCAGTGGCGCTGCGCTCGCAAATTCATCCCATTTTTTTTTATTAATGACCTTCTTCTATATTCTGTCTATTGACGTTTTGGGCCACTGGAGACACGTAGAGATTATAAAGATAGAGAGGGGAAGCTATAGGCAGTTCATATGACGGCGAGGGGTCGTGACGGTTAATAGAGAAGGAACATGAAAATACATTACTATACTCGTGGCATCGCATGCGCATAGCACACAGAGAAATTAATGAAAAAAGAGAGACGAGAGAGTGAAACACACTTGGTGTCACTTTCGACTAGACAGATGCGTTAAGGACTGGCTCCCCTTCTCAATTTATATCTCAATGGTTGGAATAGGATTTTGGACATAATAACTTCCAGACGAAATATGTCAAAATCATATCTCCTCCATATCTCTCGTTCTCCATACACCATACGAAATATGTCAAAAATATAGAAAACGACCGAACAAAGTTCACTGCGACAACTCTCCCAATGAATTGTCAGCTGCATACCAGAGGACCCACTAGGCCTAACCTTATTTTCAGCTGCATACCAGAGGACCCACTAGGCCTAACCTTATTTTCCCGTTGTACACATGAGAGCTGATATCTATTAAAGGAAAACTATTGAATATATTTCATTTATTCTTTCGTTATATCAAGCAACAGGTTTTTAGACCTAATTATTATTAACGTAATTAACATGTCAGGAATTAAATCAGTTTCAGTTGATGTTTTAAATTAAACCATAAATAATCGACTAAAGACACTATCGTACATAGACAATACAGCGCGTGTCAGTTTAGTTCCATATTTTTCCGTGGGACTTGGGTTGTGGCGACGACTGCATATGATGTTCTAACAACGACTAGGGTTGTAACCTTTGCTAAAAAAAATAACAATTTACAACGGCAATAAAATATACAGATATACAAAATGTCATACAGTTAAGTAAATATAATATATGGAACTGATAGGTATTTCCTCTATTTTGGTAAATAATTGTTACATTCTAAATTCATTATAAACATTATTTGGTATTGAAAAGTAAACAACTATTTTTTATTACGATTGTAACAGTTAACAATAAATTTAGATGTGAGATTTCAGGATTTCTGTTCATGCCTTTATATAGAAATTGTGGTTCGAATGCTAGTGAACTTGACAAAAAATCGAGAAACAGAAAATAATGCATGAGACGTTCAACATGCCCGTGAAAAATGACGTGTACATATTAATTTAAATTTTATCAATAGATTAAGAGCTGGTTTCACAAGTTCCAATTAAAGTATCCACTAGCCTATTATGAATTTATTTGCCTAATAAAGTTATGTATCCAAGATTACGGCTAACAGGGATGTACCTAACATGAAACATGTGTATGGTACTCGAGGGCAAAGCAACTAGACACTTTAGCAGAAACCTGTACAACCGGCTGATAATTTTTTTTAATCCCACTAACCATTGAATATCGAAAATACATTCGCCCGGTCATTTCACATTTACTAATTTACTCATATAAATGTTTCTCAACATTCGACAAAAAATGTATTCAGTACTGAGCCCTAGCGCATTTCCTAGCCACTAGTCGTTAATAGAAATTATGCTGTGGACTACAAAAAAGAGAAAGGCCCAAAATATTGCAGGACTCGACATGGCTCAAAAATTGATTGGCCTTCACCTTTACAAGTTACAAGTTTTTGATAAAACCATCACAAATCAACTACAGACGTCTATAACCCTATGTAAACCGTCTAACCTAGCATTTTCTTTGGCAATAACATGAACTATCGCTAGCGTGTATGTACTGGTGTGTGACGCGATCAAGTAAAATCCATCAAAATGTTGCTTATAATAATTTTACACAACGTAATATAATTTTCACTAATTACGCTAAAACTTAACAAACAAATTAATTACGCGTTCATATCCTTTCGCGTAATTTTAATTATACGTACAAATTAAAGAAAACCCATCTACTTAATATATAATTTAACAGTTTGGATAATAAAATGAATTCACGGTAAATGAATACGGAATACTAAATATCATCGAGTACAATAATTAAAAATAATTATGAGAATTGACAAGAAAAATAAAAAGAGGCATACAAGCGAAACTATTGTCTAAGGCTTCTGTTGTTATGCTGAACTTGAGCTATATGAGTATTCTGTGTCTTTATATTACTTCAACCGACGACATAAAAAGAGGATGTTGAATGTTCCACTGAGCTTTACGTCATTACAGGTCTAAGCGTGATTTTAATTAATCGACTCGATGATTTATTACTTAAAAAGAAATCTCATACGTACGGTAAATACAGCTCATACAGAGTAATATCAATTAAATCTATTTCACCGCAAAATGCTTCATACTACCCGCAAACCAAAAAATTTCTACTTCAAATACAAACAAAATGTATGATTATTTAGTAGGGCCCGTCTATATTAACAAGGATGATACAAATGGCCTTCAAGGCCAAACCGAACAATAAATAAGCAAATTTACATATTTGGTATAAATAAGTTTTTACAAGCCCATAACATCCACCCATTGCAATAAGTACCAAAAATATATGAATTGAGCTTTATTAAAGACTAGAATAATAAATTATGTAAATAGTATCAGGCATTAAGTGACATATTAGATGATATAGGATTATTTTACATATGAAATACTAATACCAGTGTATCAACCGAAAGATAGTACAATACGATATTAATGTTAAAGGCTATATAAAGATTTCCTTCTACAAGGCCTGAGGTATAAAATAAATCTCGTACAAAATATGATATTACGGATTTGATAAAATTGGCCTTCGCATTATAATCATTAAACCATTTAGATACACTCTATATGCAAGTTTTTCCATTTTTAGCCTTTCATTGATGTTTAAACAAACCGAGTGTGTCATGCAACATGTACTGGCAAGAAATTGGTCATTTGTCTTATCTTAAATTTATAACAAGTAATTCAATAGCCAACAGACCATCATCGAAATATTTTCAATTAATCACAAATTCAAAAATACTCAATCATCAATATTTTAATGAATCATCATTCTGGTGAATTAAACTGAATGTGGAATACAGAAACAATCACTTTCATATCTCAAAACTATGTTGAAAATGGTATTGATAAAATTGGCCTTAAAATAAAATGTTAAGGAATGTCTTTACTTTTTAAATCTAGCACCTCCTGTTTATATCACATTCACAATTTCAAATCTAAATGCGTACTTGGTACATTTCTTATATCAAATCAAAACTTATATACAAACAAAATATAATCGCATAATTTAATCATAAACACATAAATAAATAAATAAAGAGAGCCAACAATTAGAAACAAGAGAATAAAAATAAATATTGTATATTGAAAAAATATCTTTTCTAGAACACATGCATTTGTTCAGTTTCTTCCTAGTATATACAATGATTGAACAACTTATTAAAATTATTACAACAAAACTTATTATAATAATAACGAAACTTCGTGATATAAAAACACTGGCACCACGTGACTGGAGTTAATTCTCTGAGATCGACATGGTTCAGAAGAAACTGTTGTGCCAGACGTAAGCGCGATCAGTCGTTACGCTCAGTTCCTTATCACGACTTATCTCTCATACGTTTGCACGCATGTCTCGTATGTTAATGCGTGCAATTCAATAAAATATAATCCGTTATATCAAGTTTCATTGTAATAAGTAACATTCGAATCAACAAACATAAGCATTCCTAAATCCATACAAAATTGTGATTGTGATATTACCCATAATCATTAAACCTGGATATTCCTACATCACCAAATATTAACTACCGCCACTCCACGGTCCCCTTACAGTAGCGCTTGGCTCGTTTACCGTACGAACTACGTTTGCCTTACAGACTGACTGTTTTTTTTTTATATATACAAACGTACACACACACTATTTGGGTTATACTTACGCATCTCACTTAAAACAATGAAACAATCACAGAACGCTCAGAACTAAGGAACTGATACAAATTTATCATGGCTTACGAAATATATAAATGACTGCGTGACCACTTGACAGGGGTGAAGTTAGCGCGAAGCAATGTTCAGTGAACATAGAGAAAACATATAAATAGAGAAGGAAAGCCAGTCCAGAACGCGTCCATCAAAGTCGAAAGAGAGAACAAATGTGGCTATCTGTCTCACACCGCGTCATGAATATTTTTCTGCGGAGATAGTGAAGCATTCTCATCCTCCATCTCTGTCACCCACACGGACACTCGCCGTCATTGGCCTGCCTACTCTATCTATATTGCCTCTACGGCAGTGACGCGCCTCGTGCTCACTCGGACTTGTATGTTAGTGATAGCTACAGATAACAACCGTGATAGGGTGACAACCATGATCATTAACAATTTAACCATAACAATTAATAATTATTACGACGTTTAACAGCAATGTGTGTCTCATTTAATGCCATTTTAAAAATTCGGTACTGGGTCTGCGCTGCAAAATTAAAATTTTACAAATTCAAAGAATACTGCTTTTTTTTAAATAAAACAATCAGATATAACAAACAAATCCATAATCTCCCAATCTATCGTAAAATTATTATCAGTTCATAAATATAAACTTGCTCACTTCACTGCAGTTCTCTGGTAACACTGGACCCGCTGGGACCACCAGGCCCGCTAGGATCTTTAGGATCCCCGGGACTGCTACGACCACCGGCATCGATAGGACCACCGGGGCGGCTAGGACCGCCGGGATCTCTGGGTGACCGCGGGCCGCTGGGAGCACCGGAAACGCTAGGCGCACCGAGCCCGCCAGGAGTGACGGGATCAGCGGGGCCGGTGGGAGCGCTGCCTCCGCCGCGAGCTGTGTCAGTGTGCTAACTGGCCACGGTCTCGTTGGGCACCTCGCTGCTGCCGACCGCCATGTCCGCCAGGATAACCCCCGACAACGCTTCTAGCGACTGCCTCACCTGGAAGTAGTTGTCACAACACTACACGAATATTCAAAACTAGTAGCTCCTCCCGAGCCCCCTCCCCCGGATTCCCTCCCCCGTATTTGAAAAACATATAAACAATAGAAATTTGACACCCATCTTCTTTCCCCCAACGTACACATGTCCGCAGCTCCCGCAAAGTACGCGGTACAGGGGTTTCTTTGGTGTCTTTTTGATATTACATCATGGAAGTTTTCATGCAGACGTTCTTGAAAATATTATGGTTTATCAAATTATTCAGGGTACATTTTTTTCCAATCGGCCCAGTAGTTTCGGAGCCTGTTCTTTATAAATATTTCCTCTTTATATTAACTTATGTACAGACAGAATTCTTAGAAACCGCTTAATGAATATTTTACT
>JAFELO010001157.1:119799-137042 GCA_017140195.1 Eumaeus atala
CCCCCCCCCCATCATTAGTGGATCTCACCCGGATGACACGGATCATCGGCGTTGAGAATATCAAGAAAAAAGTAGTACCTTCACGCCTGTTATCCCCGAAGGGGTAGGCAGAGGTGTGCTAGTACATCCACAACTCGTGAGTCCAGTAGCTATACTAGAACACCCACGATTAGCCAAGGCACTAAGGCCCATGAAGCCACGTGAGAATACTCGTGTGATAAACTCAACTGTATGCCGAGTGGCACTCCCTTTCAGTGTGAAGTTGTATTGTTGATTAACAGATACCCAAGTTAAATTATTTGTGTATTTATTTTGTATGAAAAAAAAAACAAATTTACTATGTTATTAAGTGGAGTTAATTTAAACAAATGAAGTATAATTCACTTTTATTCTCGTTCTGCTGTTAATTGTTTGAGCCATGTTCAGTTACCTATTTGTTTACCAAATGTAGTGTTAGGTGAAGTAGAAGTGTCTTTCGTGTGTAGTGCAGATTGTTATGTGTGTGTTATGTACTATGTAACTTAGCAGTTCAGCACTGAATAAAGATGTTCTATTCTATTGTATTCTAAAGTAATGTAGAAAATGTGGGAGAAATCAGGACGTAGTTTAAGTCCTTGTGTGACCACGGCTTACGGCTGCGATGGCCAAGAGGCTCTAGGGTAGGCAAACGGAACGATACAGATGTTAGCAACAGATTGTGTTGCATTTTTTAGCCGTCAACGTTTTCACCGGATTTTTATCATACGAGAAATTTGAAAGTGGAATAAGAGCGGACGCATTCATGAATATACAGATTAGCAAAAAAAAAAAAGGAAATAAAACAGACACTATATCCTATGCAAATGTAATTATATCTAACCAGCTGAATATACTCTAATAATATAAGCTGAAGAGTTTGTTTGTTCGAACGCGTTAATCTCAGGAACTACTGGCCCGAATCGGTAAATTCTATGTGTCTCGAATAGCTCATTTATCGAGGAAAGCTTATATACTAATAGGACCGTAACTTAACGGAAGAAACCGCGGGGTAATGATAGTTTTTCGTAAGTATGTCTTTGAAGATACCAGTTCCGAAGGAAGTTGAGACTCATTAAATTATCTGCGCTACTAGTTTTAACATGAAAAATTATTAAATTTCAAACTAGAGCCCAAAGTTAATGCTCCAGTTGGCCCATTACTTTCTTATAAATGGTTAGCTCCACTGGGTTTGCACTGTAAGCTGTTGGGCTATGCTGCATTGTAGTGAATTGAGCTGCCACGACCATAGAGGTACATCTCGCTGATGTGATGCCGCCGTAGCGATGTAGTACGAGTGAAGCAATGCTGTTGCGTTTTGTGTATTTTTAAGTATCCGGTGGCCCATTGGTGGGGATGGGATCGCGTTTCGTGTGTTTTTGAGTATCCGATGGTCCATTGAGGGATGGAATCGCGTTTCGTGTGTTTTTGAGTATACGGTGGCCCATTGGGGGATTTGATGAATGAAGGCAATGCGTCTGCGTAACCGTGCGGATGTTAATGCCTCTGGTTTATTCGTTTGCCAAACACTAAATAATCTAATAAAATCACCGAAACCGCCTGTGGATGGAAATCCAGCAATTTCTACCTGCGGGCCGGTGAATCAATTGCCGAATCGTTTTAGCAACACGCGATTTCGGAACGCGACCAAAGAAAATTTGGTGAAA
Organism: Eumaeus atala; assembly: GCA_017140195.1. Taxonomy (NCBI): domain Eukaryota; kingdom Metazoa; phylum Arthropoda; class Insecta; order Lepidoptera; family Lycaenidae; genus Eumaeus; species Eumaeus atala. The sequence continues at coordinate 121,482 of JAFELO010001157.1, forward strand.
TTGTAAAGAGCCGTTTATGTTCTAAACGTCGAGGTAAAAGCGCGCCCGGCTTACCTTCGTCACATATCCGAACACGTTCGAGTAGAATGCGAAGTAGTTCTTCGTGATGTACAGGTGGCCCTGCAGCAGAAGGTCCCCAACTAGGGCGCATGAGTAATCTGAAATATATAACATCGTGTGTTATTAAAAATGTCCTCGCGTGAAAGATTATTGAGCATTGATTTACAAGAATACCAAAAACTCAAAACCGATCGTATAAAAGGTGTGAACAATGTAAAATTACACTGCAAAAGCAACATAAAGTCATGCACTTCTTTCAAATGGATTCTGCTCTGTAAAAATAATATAAAAATCACGCATTCGACTTTGCAAAAAAAATCAAGTACTCTTTAGAATGGCAGTTCAGTATGGACTCGAGTATCTTGTATTTTAGTAAATCAATGTTATAACGTGAATAACTCTATAAACAATGGCCATTTTTTTTCTCGCGTGAGAACAAATTTATAATAGATATTAAACCTCGACGGCCTAGGATAAGCGCTGCTGACCGTTAGAGGTTAGGAACGAGCCCCGCCATGAACCATTTCTGACTTAATTTCATTGTCTAAGCGTTCTTACTGTGAAGAAAACAACAAAGACACCTCTATCTGTAACCACATCCTTTAGAACGAAAAAAAAATTATATTTTACATTGAAATAAATTTAAACAATAATCTGCCGTCGCGTGTAACAGGAAACATCCGTATCCGACCTTGACACCTGCAAGAAAAACCAAGTAGGTACACTTTTTCGCTCATCTTATTACACGCTATTTTGCACTTTGCTGAGTCCAAACTCACACATTGCTGTTAGTAGTCTGATAGGTATTGCTCATGTCAAGGCTAGGACCCGTAGTTTATTGTTATGCTAGAATTGACTAAGTGACGCATAAGCTGACTGTGTTAAATGTCAAAAGTGACTTGTAAAATTGTGAATAAAATATTTTAATGTTTTTGCTCATAAAGATTGTTTGTATTTGACAATTACGTGTGGTTACCTCGTTAGATTGTGTACACAATAGCTGCGGTGCAAGGATCATTAAAATTTATTTTTACAAGCGTATTATATAATCACAAATGTGTTCGTCATGAAATTTATACTATAGAATAATAATCATAGTTTCTTTTGTTATTATATTATTTTAACCATAGATAGTTGTGTCATTGCTGGCTTGGGGCTGACTTTTCAATACTGACATAAACGGTCGAATAGTCTGGGGGATAAAACTACCTAACAGTTTTATAGAATAGGGAGGCAAACAAGAAATCGGAGTCTTTTTAAGACTACCTATGCCCATGAACATCCACATAATGACTATGCCAATGCGTTGCCCTCCTTTTCCCTCTCCCCCTCACCCCCTAGCGAGAGGTACCTCCCCGGTCGTGCCGGCCCAATTCCGTTACCTAAGAGGGTGTCATGCACTATGCATGGCACTATGTCCTCCTACGCAGCATGGCACTTCCTCTCCCTAACAGTTTATTCAAAGATAAAATAAATTTGCCCTTTTCAGTAGCCCCTACACCCTTGAATATATGACAATCCTTCGGAAGGAGAGGAGAGATGGCATGCTGCATTGAAGCCGAATTGGGCCGTCACGACCGAGGAGGAATCTCTTGCTCTCGTAACACAACCGAAAGAGACAGGTATGCCGTCGTTGATAGAGTGAATACGCGGATGAGAGAAAGATTAATTTATTTGTGATACACATTCATTTGTAACGCGGATGATAATGGTGTAGTAACAGAATGGCGCCGACTTCTACTATGTCCACCTGGGCTTAAGAAATCCTGCTAATTTCACACTAAACACAAGAAAATAAGAATCGAATTGCGGGACAAACGTGAAATCATTTCCGCACTTCACGCTACTCGCTGCGTTCAGGTGATTAATTGACTTAGGTCTGTGTAGTAATTTCTAAATTAGCTTTCTACCTCCAGTTCTTGAGCTTTCAAGTCGTATATTATTTTTTTTACAATAGAATAAACGAACATTTGGCATCTCCTGGTCGGTAGCCAGCACAAGTATTAAAATAATTTAGATGAAATTTTGCAAAGATTATAGATTATCTGGAATAATATAAAAATTACTTTGGAATCCGCCTTGGGGTAATTTTATGCATCTGAAACATCGGGACGAAGCTAGCAGTAACACAAATTGGCAGATGTATATTGGTGAAAGCCGCATGAGACAGAGCTTCTAGGGACTTACTTTTATATATATAGTCTTGCCCTAAATATTGTAACAAAGCAAAAAAAATATTTTTTAAATTGCAAACAACATTTATTACTTTTGCAGTGTGTTAGTTCAACACAGAAATATAAAACAATTCAAGAATATAAAAAAAAACTTATTCGAAGTGGTCTCCATTGGCTGCAATACAGTAATTTAAACGTAGAGGCCAGTTATCAGTAGACGCACGCGTTCTTTCCAGGGGAAAATTCTCCACTGCCAATGGTAAGAATTGTATTGCAATCCCTATCCAAATTATCATGGCATTTAGAGCAGGCTGTGTATTATCTAAAACTGACCACGAATCATAATCCAGGTGATTCAGCGGATTGAAGTCTCAGAGCTCTGAGCTCTGACCAAGTCCGGAACGTTCGTTTTGGTGGATCCAATATTGGGTGGATCGAGCTTTATGCTATGGTCCCGAATCCTGCTGGGAGGACCATACGTGGTGTTATTAAGGGGCTTTACTACCGTTTCTAGGCTATCCTTGTGATACTATTAGCTAGATACACTTGTGCCGATGTTTGGATACATTTTTCAAAAACACATGACTATGTCACTCCTTCACAGCTAACACTCCACCACACCATCACTGAAGTCGGATACTCCCCACTCTCCACGTAGCACTCCGTCGACCAAAAAGCTTCCTTAGAGTTTTCAGCATTTAACACGGTCATTTTGTTTGTTAAAATGTTGCTCAATTGTAAAAAAAAATCTCATTCATAAACAAAACCTTTTCCATGACCTCCTTTTGCGTACCGCTTCAATAGTTGTTTCCACTTTACCACTCTATTATTATTTTATCATATAAACATCCTCCTTTTGTGTACCTATCATACGCAAAAAGGACTTTAAAATCAGATTTTTTAAGTTATACTTCTTTCGGCTAGAGTAAATTTACGCTGCTCGGCGTACACCGTCACGAAAAAAAGATACCCTAAGGTTAGCTATAGTCAAAATTTAGTTTTTTCTCTAGTTATTTTTATAGTATAGGCGTAGATTTTATAGTACTCGTGCAATTGGAGTATTATTACGACTACCGACGCCCATGAACTTCTGCATAATTCCTATTCCGATGCGTGGCGAAGACGTATCATGTGTGCGAGAGGTACTTAGCCGGTCAAGCCGCCCAATTCTGCTGCAATGCAGCATGACACTTCCTGAGAGTATTGCGTATTAGTAGATATGATATTCCCATCATCATCAAGCCAAAACTACCGCCAATGAATAGTTCATAATGATGAAGGGTGTTCCCCACAAATACTACAAAACAGCTAAAAGTGTTTAGTAAAATGTTTAAAAATTAGTAGTATCTGAGACAATGCTTACAACCTCTACAAAAATTTTCAGGTTTTATTAAAGTACAAATTTAAGTAAAACATAAATATAGGACATCTTCCTGCAATTTCCTAATCATCTCATCCATATTTTTTGTCTGGTTTCGCGACGAAATGCGACTACCATCGGTATCCGGATCTTATTTTTTTATATTATACGGGACAAACGAGCAGTTGGAGCCTCTTGATGCAGATGCCTTGCCTTACTTAACACCATCCCCCCAATGGATCGCCAGCTATTCACAAATTGGGGATGGCACCACTTCTTACTGAAGAGTACACTTTATAATAAAACTACCTTAATGGATTTTATCGCGTGTTCTTAAGTAGCCTACGACCCTGACGTTTCAGAAGCTTCACAGCCACCTCGGTCACGGGTGGTCTGAGATGACAAATATCCCGATGTCACTTTAAGGCGGTGTGTCAAGTGTGTACAAATTCCTACGGTGACATTGGAATGTCCTTGTAATATGTATTATTGGGAAGTAGAAAACCAGTTTCATATAAGGAAACGTAGTTACGACATAGAAGTCACATGGTCGATCACACGTAAGAGCCTATCTCCTGTATGTGGCATCAAATCATTTAAGTTGAGATGCGGAATCATCATCATCGGTCCATGTCAGGCAGTTGTGTTTGTTTATTATAAAAAGTTGGGAGGTGTTGCATATCTATCAAGCTATTTGCTTAGTCTGTATTGTGATGACAGCTTTGACAGATGATGCTCGTGTTAGACACAGACAATATCCAGTACGGCCCCGAAGGTCATGAGGTGAGGAGACCTCGGGTGTGTACCTCAGTGATGTGCTATAGCTTGCCATCGTACACGCAATACTCCTCGCCTAGGGTCCAGCTCTTAGGCTGGTCACACAGCCCTCCATGTGTCATCCCGACGTAGGACATATGAGTATATAACGTCTAGGACGGAATCTGTGTTCTTTCAAGAGGACTTGTGCTTTATCAAATCTAATGTAATGACATGGGCAAACTACGGCGTGTTCACAGACTGCAGACTTTTTAACGCGACGGTGTTTAACATCTGCTATATGTAAGTTTACACTTACAATTGAGTACTCTCTCTTCGGTGCCGACCTGCGGGAAGTGCCTCTGAAACTTCTTCTGGCGCGACTTGCTGGGCAACTTGCCGTCCGTCTCGCCGGCGCCGAGCGCGGCCGTGCGCACCGACGGCGCAGAGCCGGACAGCGGCTTAACTGCATGCCTGGAGACAAACAGAACTTGTCAAATGGTTGTACGATACTCATTTCAGGTATAGCTTTGCCTCAAGGCACCCGTATACAGACTGACTGGTGAGACATTTTCATCATTGGAGGGGCTTCTTTACTTGTTGCACACAGCAGAAAATAATGTACTCTAGAAACAGTACTTTCTGCTGTGTGTTGTCTGTCAGTCAGTCAATCAGCCACACAGTAACATAAAAGCTTCATATAATATATAGACTGAAAATATGACCAATGTGGTTTTAGAGGTAAGCTATGCAAACCAATAAAGTTGAGTCACACATGGCTTGTATTTATAAATGACTTTACAGTGTGTAGATTCGTTCCAAAGATCGCATTTGGCACGGAAAACAATACGTTTGATAAAACGAGGACTACGATGGCAAATACGATAAAATCTATGCGATAAACAACCGAACTACATCAATCTTAATCTAACATTCATATCTATTATAATCCAGTATGGACTTACAATTTGTCCAGTCGGGTTGTAATAATATTATTACAACCCAAATAAACTGGTGTATTGTAATAATATGCGGGGATAGGCTACCAAAGAAAGAGGGTAGATAAGTAAGGATATTTGTTACTCAACCAAGCCAACGTTACTGAACGGATTTTGATGAAACTTGGCAAATACTATCTTTTCCATGTGAGTCTGCTAGCCTCCTCGCCTACAGTTTACAGATTATAGGACAAAATCAATGACATACCTAATTGGTGTCGCTAAAAATGATATTAAGGATTTAAGGAAATTCAGTAGAAAGTCGTGTGTTTGGGTTTGGATTATGTGATGATGAATGAGTCTGGCATATAGAAAGTCTGTGATCAGTTTACAAACTGTTTACAGACCTCCCTGCCAAAAGTGGAACTAGTAAATGATAAGCAAATGCACTATTGAAAAGAAGTGTATATATCACTCACATAAAATATCAGCCGAGATGCAAACAGGAAAATAGCTAGGTATATCAGTGGTATATATTATAGCGATGACCGTTATTGTGCAGAAATAAGAAATACGGTATGGGAGGGGCGAGGGCGGGACGCGGGGTCACACGTCTTGGGCGGGAGTTGTGATTGGTTCTCCAGGTGTACACCTGCGCAGCTAATCCATCCACTTATCACTCTGTGCTTGAGGTACGCCCCGTACTTGTAACACAAGATGTGCCGCGCGGTTTTATCCGCGATATATCAATGACATGAGCTACAACTAAAGTGTCGGATTATTATATGTTATTCCATTCCAATAGTTCTTGCGCGAAAGATTTTGCACTTACAATATAATTAAGAAGAAAGATTACTAATTAAAATGTATAATTACACACATCTACTGCAAAAAGCAATATACAAAGATGTTGATAATTGCCGAAATATATTGTAACTTCTGAGTTGTGACGTATTTATGACCTATTAAATTTAAGGACTTCAAATAAAACGAACATCGCATACAGTCCCATTGTATGTTAGTGCAATAACAAATCACTGCAGTAATATTATTATGTAGCTATATATAATTTCTGTATCATTAATCATCAGTCTACATACTGTACTTCTGACAGACATCGCACAGGCCAAACTACTGTACCTAGAAACATGATACTTGGCACAAAAGTAGGTCTAGTAGTGCGGTGAAATTAATAATATGGAATTTTACCATGTTACGCGCGTAGAACCGCTGAGCGTTGCTGGTTAATAATAAAAAATGAAAGTAGCGTCTTTAACACATTAGGGATAAAACGTAACGTGATCAATAGAAATATTGATGTTAAGACTTAAAATGAATACTATTTATGTATCTACTGTATACTCAAAACGTCTTGACCGTCAAAACCGGGCTCCGGTTAGTGACATTGAAAAGCTCGAAAACCTTAAGCCAAACAAAAATTAAGCCAATATGTACTCTCGCATATCAATTAATCAAATAAAACAATAATAAAGGTTGTATAACATACTTTTGAACAAAGGACAATAATACGACCATTATGAACTTCAAAAACACTGACCGCAGAGTCACAAGCACGACTGGCGACGGATGGCGTACTCTGGGATTTATATGGCCCATATTTGTGAGAGCCCATCAAATATGTATGACCGACGGACGTAAGCCAACGTAGATGCGTGCGATTCTGATTATACGGCGGGACGAATAACACAGTTATGTATAATTTTGTGAGATGGCTCATTGGGGGGAGATGAAAACGAGGGCAACATGTCGGCATAGTAATAATCGAGGGCTTCGGTATTAGTATAAAAGGCTCCGATTTCTCGCTTGTTCCCCTATACTACGAGGGTGGATTAAGAAGTATTCGACCCAGCCAAGAAAATAAACACATACTAAATCACTTCTATTATTTTTCTACATAATCGCCATCAAGTTCGGTGCACTTTTGCCATGTCCCATTTAAAGCATTTAAACCGTTGAAGAAAAGTGATTCTTCGTTAGAGTCAAAATATGAGTCTACTGCTGTTTGACCTCGTCGTTAGTCGAAAATCTTTGACATCCCACGTCCCTTTTTTAGGTTAGGGCACAGAAACAAAGCTTACGGTGCCAGATCAGGTAATACGGCGGATAAGGTGATAGTTCAAAGCCACAATTACGGCTTTCAGCCATTGATTGCATTGACGTATGGGCGTTATGTTAACGAATCAGGACTCTTCTTCTGAGCATTCCCGGACGCTTTTCTTTTATTTCCTCTCGTAAACGACGTAGTAAGACATAATCGTAATCGGAGTTAATAGTCCGACCTCCTTTAAGATAATCAATAAGAATCGCACCCTTCCGAGTCCCAGAATACTGAAGCCACATTTGTCGACAAAATCGCCTTAGCCTTTTTAGGGGGTGGTGATCCAGGTCTCCTCCACTGTTTCGGTTGTATTGTTTCTGGCGTACAGTAATGAACTCATGTTTCGTCCAATTTAAAGAACAGATTCAAAAAATCATCTGCATCGTTTCCAAATAACTCCAAACAGTCACGTGAAATGATCAATCGCATCCTTCTTTGTTCAATTGAAAGCAGTGAAACCCACCTCGCAGAAACCTTGTGGAAACCCAATTCGTTGACTATGATATTTTGAGTTCGTTCATAAGAGATGCCTATAATCCGTAGATTTTGACCGTAGTCAAAATAATTCAATCAAGTACTTTTTACAGTAGTGGACGTCGAAGGCCTTCCAGTGAGGGGTTCATCTTTCATACTCCCTCTGCCACGCTTCAGTTCTGCTATCCTTTTTCGACGGATGTGTAGCCATCCATGATGACATGGTCAGTTCTTTAGGAGATAGAGCAGATTCTCCTAAAGAACTGACCATGTCATCATGGATGGCTTTTTGTGATATCACCCACTTACGTACTTAATGAGGGCACGCTGCTCGATTTGCTCCATTTGCAGAAAATATGTCCGATTTGCTAAATAATTATAAAATCACAACTAATTATTGCACACGTTTCGAAATTCACACAACTAACGAGTCTGAACTGTAATAAATAATGTGGGTCGATTTGAATTTTTGGTCGATTACTTTTCAATCCACTCTCGTATAATAATAAAAAGGTACGACCGACGACTACGGCCGAGGAAGTAGCCTTTGCTAATGTGATACCATCGCGAGGATATGGTGATGCTGAGGCAACGTAACTGCTTATGCAGGCAGCAGGTTTGCTGATGCAGTATGCAGCAAAACTACCTTACGGGTGTTATTAAATAAGTAGTCGCGAAATGCTTTCGTTTGTCATTTACTGCTTAAAAAATAAACAGCACAATCGCCAACCCCTTAACATCCACGGGTATTGTGTTATTGATTAAGAATACTCAGACAGTATATTCGGGTGTTTCATCGATTGACAAACAGTGAGGGGTCTTTCGGACCGAACAATGGAGTAATACAAAAGAATTGGAAGCAACAAGAAAATGTTTAAAGTGAAGTAAAATACTTTATTTATTTATTTTGTTTATATTTTGTTGAAGCAGGTGAATTTACGGATGATATTTAGGGGGAAGACAACTACTGATACAACTAATGTTATCTAACTACCGGAATCAGTAGTCTCGAAGACTACTTTAAGATTGCAAACTTCTCTAAATAACTCGGGCTTTTTTCTGTCACTTCGCTTTTAGAGATACGCTAATTCTCAAAAGTTGTCAGGCTATACTTTTTATCAGAGAAATTCATCTCATGGTTAGGTAAACAAGTTCGGACAAAAATAATGTCCATTGTTCCATCTATAAACGTGCTAATAATCATAAATTGAGAAGACAAAAAAAAAGAAAAATATATTATATAAGTACTTTTACTATTATCTTTACATGTACTATAATTGTTTGAGTTTTTGTTGCAATTTTTGATATATTCGAAACTTAATTTAGGGGAGCGACTACCGGCGGAGGTATTTGCAATTGACCTCATATTCACCATGACGGTCAATTCTTATCAACTAATTATTACTTCCCGGTTTTTCTCAGCAATTTAGTACGATACCCAAACAAAGCACAATCTCTTAACAATCTCCTAGCTGGCGGACGGTCCGCCCGAGAGGTCACGGGTCGACCAAGAAGTTTCTCGTAAGTAGTAAGTGTAACACTTTCTTCTTAAAAATAGTATTACGATGAGTTTACTCAAATATATCAGTTAATATTGAATATCTTCTCACCTCTCGCTCAAATGACAGCCCATTGGGGTCTATGGACACCGGGTCATATCGGTAGTCTTCATTATATGCCCATTGCTCATTAATCCGCTATACTATAAAAAACTATATCTGTGCCAAATTCCGTGTAAATCTGTTCAGTAGTTTACGCGTGAAAGAATGAATATACATACAAAATTTCTCATATATAATATTAGTAAGATTATGTACCCAATTTGAGGTCATAAAAAAACTTGACCATTTGTCATTGATAATACAAGTCATTGATTTACAAAAATACCGAGATACACAGTCAGCGTCTCAAAACCGTTAGTATGAACGGTGTGGAAGTTGTAAAAACAACTTAATATCATGCGCGTAACGTTTACTTTGCAAAATAAACATGTTTAAAACATGCACTTCCTTCAAATTGAATCTGCTTTGTAATAACGACTCAAAGTCATGCCACGTAACGTTTGTTTTGCAAACCAAATATGTTTATGTACAAATACGGATGCTTTAGAATGACAGTTCAGTATGAAATCGTGCATCTTGTATCCAACTGAAATAATTTCGAAATTATGTTTAATTATTCACAAGTTACATCAAATTAGGCATGACATATTCCATTATTCTGTGAAGCGTTCTGTTATCGCAAAATTATTTACATCTACTAGCAGAAGAAACCTCTTTGTTTCTGTTTTAAGGAATTCAGCTTATAAAACAAGGAAAACATGCACGTGAACAGTATTACAGGCATACATGTTTTATTAATTAAAACAGACTCACGGGCCGGGCCATATGAATGGAAGCACCAATTGAGTTCTGACGCATGCCAATTTAAAAGTTTGCGCGGTATAAAACACATGCCGCTACAATGCGCCTATGTTTATGAATATTATATACATTCTGAAATATCTTCAGCCACTAACACATTGCAAAAGTCCTCAGCAGCACTAGCAATGTAAACTTGGTCTGCCAGTAGAAAATTGAAAATAAGAACAATAATAAATCAAAGACAATTTTTATCTACGAGCTATCGGAAGAAGATTGTATCGAGGATTATTCAGATATTTTACCATCACGATATTTCATGTGGCTGGCGTAAAATACTCTGAGCACTTTACTGTAGCCAATAAGTATTCCCGATTTCTACAAATTGAATATAAAACTCGACAGGCATAACACGCCCACAGCTGGAAACCCTCTCCCCAGAGTGTCCCTAAAGTGGACAATAACATAAGTTTCCTACACAAAACTCACCCTTTTCTGTGAGTCGCAGTATGATCTGCGGCGCTCGACTCGTCGGAGTACTCAAACGAAGCGTTATCCACCATCGCTCTGATTCACATCATTCACAACTCACAATTTAAAACTTTCCATCATATTTCGACAATTTCCGTGTATAACATCATTCTCAACATTAAAATTCTTACAGATAATACAACAAAAACAGCAATGGCACTATCTGATAATGAAAATATTATTTTTCACATGTAACTAGGAACATTTTTAAATACCTCCCCGATGTATAATATTACGCTTTTTACAGGTGGTGAAATTTTGTGTAATACAATGTCCATAAAAAAAAACTAAAAGACATTTGTCACTCACTAAAACTCTGAGGAGGTATAATTAGATCAACCTGTATATAACCTACATAAAATTATGTAGTGATAAAAAGTGACTGTTCACATATAATTTTATTCAGCTGATACGCCGGCATAATTAACACAAAACCATAGCCAACACGACACGTAGTACACTACTGTATCTATTGTACAACAGTATTTATGTTAAATATACGTAATATTAGGGGATCGCGTCTGCAAGTAGCGGCTCGGGCGCGCTCGGAAGACCAACTGTTGATATAATGTACAGCACGTATTGATTGTGTATCGAATGCGCCGTAATAGACGATAAGATAAACCCAGCGATCTGTAGAGAAATTATAACCGATGTTACATTTGTGAAGAAATATAATAACCGGAAACAAGTTCAATGTACGAGGTTTCATTGCAGTGATTGCAACCGACACATAACTACGAACAGTACCACAAGGTACAGTGCGACCAACTTATGTGTTCGGTAGACAGCGTCGCAACTGCTGTATTTAGTAACGAATATGACACTTGTTGTATAGCTGGTCTGTGTATTCGATAGCTTTATTATTTTGAAGAAACCTACTACTGGTTGGCGGCGCTTATCCAGCGTCAACAGTTCCACTGGCTAGCCTAGACTTTTGTGTCTTCACATTTAGGGAGAGTTTGATAGCTGTGATTAGCCGTAGCTACTGATGGCATTGTGTAGTTGCGTTTTTGTCTAGTGGAGAGATAAGTTGATCATTGGTGTACTAAAGTTATTTTGTTGAAACTTGGCCCCAGATGTGGTATAGCACAAGTGGTATCCCAATAAAAAACATGGTACGGAAATGCGGTGCACAACTATTTTCATCGAAAATTAGACACACAATCAAGTTGATAGATTCATTAATCTGACACAATTGTGTTCCAGTAGCTGGTATGTTAATGATATAGAACAGTGTTCTAGTTTACAGGATTTTCGAATATCCCAAAATACTATCACCAATTCTAATTGTAATATAAAGTTAAAAAAAATAATTTGTAGATTAATGTTCGGCATGAAACGCGAAATAAATATCGGATTTGAACTCCTTTCAGGCCCCTTAATTTTGTTTTTCACATATTTCATTAAAGATTTAATTAGATAAACAAATTAGTCAAATACCAGATTTTATCATTGTTATCGGTACCCATGCGGTATGCCTTAATAAATCGAATCTTAGACATCGCTTTCATCCTATGTACAAATTAATTTATTATTTCACTACATATAAAAGAATATCGAAAATCTGTTTCAGCCGCGTAACTCCAGCGCTGTCGGTCGTAGCGTCATGGTATATACAGAATTCCTGGTACATTTTCCAATGTAAACAAAAAAATGTGTCGTAGAAAAAAAATCAAAGAGGAATTCTAATTCGGCTTGTAGTTCTATGTTTATAGCATAGGAGGCAAACGAGAAGTTGGGTCTCCTTGTAAGCGATCACCAACGCCCGTAGACATCCCCAGCACCAGAGAACTCGCAGATACGGTGCCGGCCTTAAAGTAAAGATAAAGAGGCCGTTGTCTGGAGGATGCCTAAGTCGTTTCGGTCTGGTAGCATTGAAGGGGGAAAAATGCGCTTAATAAAATGCGCGGTAGAGGACTTCGGAACATCGAAACGGTGCCGGTGAAATTTTGAACTTTGGCGCGAAGTCCTGTAATGAGATTCCACTGCAGGTATTAATCTGAACAATTACTCTGAACACTCCCCGTGATAAATGCGGAAGAAGAAGCGCAGTGAACGCAAGGCAAGATTATTTGCGGTAGGACCAGCGTTTCGTGTCGCAGTCGATGAGCTGGTGTGAAGTACTGCTTTGTCCTACCGAGCACACTTAGCTTCAGGGAGGCTAATTTAGCCTTTAAGTCCGAGTAGTCGCGGAACTGAACGTTACTCGAGATTACGACAACAATTATTCCTAGAGCTAGCTGAGGCTGTAAGGGAAGGTTTTGAAACCGAGGCGAAATAACAAAGAGGTTTTTTTTTGCAGTAAACGCGCAAACCTGTGTCTACTTGGGGTTAGATTGAGACTAGATTTAGTCGGTATTCCGAAGTATCAAAAGATAAGAAAGATCTATTCCAGACACAAGTTTGTTGCTGTGATGGTTAATTTTTTCCCGCGAAATATGGACGCGGCTAGTGTATAGAGCGTCTCCTGGGCTATCGTTCCAGAGTAAAGCGAGTTCTGACGTACAAACAGGCTCATAATCCCTTCAGCTTGATTATATTAATATAGATAATACCAACTTAGTAACTATAATAGAAAAAGAAAACAGCTACACTGTCGCATTCCGTGCGGTTTCAGAGTTGTGGTCCATTGGCGGTGAGGAGGAAAGGAAGGCAACGCATCTGAATGACAACAATAAGGCGGATATCTAGGGGCGTGGATATTTGCCTAAATGCTCCTATTACTCTTTTGGGGCTCCCTATGCTATATTTGAACAGGCTTGGCCCACCACTCCTTCCCAGCGCTGCTACTCCTGTTTAGCCAGGATCGACAACGTCAACCTCTTACAACCATTTGATATGATCTCAGAGAGTCCGAATTAAAAGCTAGAACTGTATTGGTAGCCGCAACAAATTGAATCAATAGAAAATTAGATAATGAGAGATCATCTGCAGACTGCAGCATGTGATAACGAGAGATCATCTGCAGACTGCAGCATGTGATAACGAGAGATCATCTGCAGACTGCAGCATGTGATAACGAGAGATCATCTGCAGACTGCAGCATGTGATAATGAGAGATCATCTGCAGACTGCAGCATGTGATAACGAGAGATCATCTGCAGACTGCAGCATGTGATAACGAGAGATCATCTGCAGACTGCAGCATGTGATAACGAGAGATCATCTGCAGACTGCAGCATGTGATAACGTCCGTCGACAGGACAGTGCAATTGCAAGGCGAATACCGACTACGCTGTATTATTTGTAACCGAGTACGTTAAAAGTATCACGTACGGTCAGACAAAACGACTATGTAACGGTGTAGTGAAAACAAAGTTGTGTTTATTATTTAGTACGGGTGTATGTGATGGTCATTGTAATGTATGGGTGATATTGAATCGGCGTGTTTCCAAGTACATAATATTTTGGCAGGATCACTTACAGTCATCGCGCCGTCTAGTTGGTACAATGATGGTCATTGTAATGTATGGGTGATATTGAATCGGCGTGTTTCCAAGTACATAATATCTTGGCAGGATCACTTACAGTCATCGCGCCGTCTAGTTGGTACAATCAAGGACTCAAAAACACCTTCTTAAATGTTAACGTGAAATCTGTTAACAAAATGATTCCTGTAACCCTAATAATAAGGTAATATAATTTCTCTTTGTACTCTATTAAACCTGTTCCTACAGTTTTAAATGTATGTGTTAATTCGCTTTCTGCTGGAGGTAAAGCGTAATTTATGCCATTATAAACATTATTGGCTGAACTGTTACTGACACTTATAGACGGATAATTAAAAAAAATAAATAAAAACACATTCAATGTGGTACACTCTGTTTGTATTTGAACATAGACACGAAAATGAAAGTGTTGAAAAATTTATTTTCGGTTACCACTACAGTCCCTGGACATAATGTATGTACCATAGATATCGAAAACAGATCTCTATGGTTTGTACGTGCTCGCATCGGAAGCTTCGGAGCCTAGCTATTACTTTTCACCCCTTATGTGCATAGTTACCCGCCAATCTGATTTAAAAGATATCAAAGTAAAATTTTAAAGACAATTATCTGATGTTTAGTTATTCTATTCAACAAATAATAAATAGCCGATCTATTTTTCGACACATAATGTTCTAAAGCAATATTTGAAATTTTACGCTCATTGTCTACTGAGCTTAAAATTTTCTTTATTACTGATTTATCTAAATCAGTTCACGTTTGGCCGTGTCGAAGGCCTCGAATGAGGTCTGTGAACAAGAGCAAACTTTTAAAAAGATTTGTGGATGTTTACTATATCATTTTCAGCTTGACAACGATTGAGGAAATTGAAATTTGTAAATTTCCATCGGTTTGTATACATGCAACGTAGGGAAATAGGAGATATCTACCGTCTAGCATTTTGGACACTTCACCCCAAATCCATATGAGTGAATGCTACCTGCAGATAGTCCGTCCCATATTCTATTCACAAAGCTAGCAAAGATTACGTTGAATAATCGACATACGGGTAGGTAACGTGATTTTATCCTTCGAGACACATGAGACACTCGAGTGGCTGTGTAACTAACCGGTTACCCATCCAGATGTCGTCCTCACCGTTGCTTGACTTAACAGCGACGTCAGAAACATTCGCGAGTACGTGAAAAAACAATGATTGATTGACACATGAAAACACAAACATGACACATTTGTTACCAGGAGCACATGACGCGATAAGTAGACGATATTGCAAGATAAGCTGCGATAAGTTTATTGTGATACCATATAAGAAACCAGGTGTTGTTATCTGCTGACTC
>JAFELO010001157.1:137978-155196 GCA_017140195.1 Eumaeus atala
TGCAAGATAAGCTGCGATAAGTTTATTGTGATACCATATAAGAAACCAGGTGTTGTTATCTGCTGACTCCTCCGATTGCCAATATCGCAAAAGGTAATTCTAATAAATATGTGGAAGGACGTTTATTTTGAGGCTTCAATACAGAATGACTTCTTAATATTTTGTGTATTTGCTGCTTTAGCAAATCTAATACTTACACTTTGTATATAGATATATACGGTATACGGATGCGAGTAGCAGGAGATCGGTCGTCTTGGCTTTCATTGAGAGATGCCTATGTCCAGCAGTGGACCGATGAGGGATGATGATGATGATAATATACTAGCTGCCTTTATGAGTACTACTACTACATGTAAGTAAAATAATAAAATATTGTAATTTATAATATGTATATTGGATTTCGGACCTTCTTTTATGGGTACGCTACACATGTATCCCACTGCTGATTAAGGTAGATATGTCAAACATATGATTCTACGGATACGGATGGATCCTCTTAATGAGAATAGAATAGTTCGACGTTAAGACCAGGCGTCTCAATTCAAGCTTAATTTGTGTTCTGTAATGTGTGTCGCTGGCATGAATTCAAAGCGGTTAGTTAAGTACAGAAAAGGCATTGACAGTTTCCCCAACATGGTTCAAGACTTGTCGTGGCGGTGGGGCTTAGTAGCCTGGGGTGAACCCACGAACGAGGGGGATCTTCGCACCGCTCTTCCTAAAAAAAAAAACGACATCTGAAAAAAAAAAGGTTCTCCTGGGATATTTTACGCGGCTGGTCAGAATGAAAGCTATTTAATAATAAATGGCTTTTTAGTTTTTATCCGCAAGTTTGAGTTTCACAAGCTTGAGTACCTTAGGAATATGTTACCTATAATTTGCAATGTCACTGATACAAGGAGGAAAATGAAAATTTGCACGCTAAAGAGGGTAATGAAAATCTGCATGCTAAGGTGGGTAATGAAAATATGCAAGGAGACCTATAATTTCCACACTAAAGAGGGTATGGAAAATCTGCAAGGAGACCAATAATTTGCACGCTTGAGCATGCGCTGCCGAGATAGAGTTTATGAAAATATGCAGGAAGACTAATAATTTGCTCGCTAAATATATCAAAAATTTCTTTATTCAAAAACCCTTTATTTAAATTTTACTTATTAAATGGATTTTGATGTCCAAGTTTACGCGAATGTTACTCATAACAATAATCTACTTTAATGGAATTTATCGCGGTTAATTTAGCTATTTGACACGAAGCCAGTGATAAATATTATCAGATTAAAAGCCAAACTTAACACTTCTAGCCTGATACACAAGAAGTACTTGCTTTTTGCGTGAATTCAAGTAACTAAATAATTACCTTCGGGTAGTTCTAATTACTTATGACATCGGTCATTTCGGACCACACGTGACGATAGTTGTAGTAAAAGCATTGTAACGTCGCGTCTGTTTTTGTTAATTAAGCATTTTACTTTAATAGTAAATGTATATGTAAGCCATACTTATTATGAAACAAAGTCCCCAGAAGCCGTTGGTGATCATTTTTTTTCAAAATCTTCTCAACAGGTTTTCATGCTGTCTTGACACCTATGCAGGTTTTCGTGCTGTCTTGACACCTATGCAGGTTTTCATGCTGTCTTGACACCTATGCACAGAGCGTTTCCCGTGGAAGGTTTTAGTTTATAATTTATTTGAAGCCGTTGTGTATCACTATCAGTACACTGTTGCGCAATTATTTAATATTTCAGGCTAAGTTATTATTGCGATTATTACTTACGATCTCCGTGCAGTAGCCGGTCCGGGACGGATGCGAGTAGCAGGAGTCTTGGTGTTCATAGGCCTATGTCCAGCAGTAGACCGATAAGGGTTGATAATTATGATGTTAATGATGATGAAGTTACTTTTTACGCAATTTGTTTTGGTTGCAACTACATGTGTATACTTTTAAATTTAATTTTACATTTCATGGGTCTACCTGCTGTTTTATTTTTATATTATGCTTTTAAAATAATATTGTTGGTGTGTAACAGTGATGTTAAAGTAACCTTAATGAATGTTTTCTAATCTATTCCAAATCAGCAGTATATGCTGTCGGTATAGACGGACGAGCGGGAACATCAACATCGTGTGTGTTGATTGAACAAATAGCCACAACACAGCAGCCAATAGATAGAAACATATACAGTAAGTACTACACGGTCAAATTGTCTGTACACCTCGCTGGTGCACTCTCCCCGTTTGCCTGTCACCTCCCCGCGCCCGCCCCGTTGCGTAAGCGTTGACTGACGTCATCGACGTCGGTGCTACAGATGTTGTAGTCCACATACACAAGCACACACAGGTCTCTGTCTCACCGGCCACGTGACACCGCACACA
The DNA here is from genome assembly GCA_017140195.1 of Eumaeus atala. NCBI lineage: Eukaryota > Metazoa > Arthropoda > Insecta > Lepidoptera > Lycaenidae > Eumaeus > Eumaeus atala. The sequence continues at coordinate 140,352 of JAFELO010001157.1, forward strand.
CGCGACACTAATTGCCAGTGCCAGAGAGCCTTGATAGTGTTAGTGCTCATTTAATCATACATTCGACTGTATGACAACGTGTTGTGTATGCACTCCAGCTGTATACGCTGAGAACAAATCTCTTGCAACTAAAGCAATGCAAATGTAAAATGCGCTTTTAATTTTTTAAGTAAATGGTAGTGTATAAATGCATAGTGATAAGAAGAGGGAAAAGCCAGCCATGAGATAGACTAAGTTACTAATGTTGCTTTCTCATCTGCTTTTCCCATTCACCGCGACGGCGTTGCAAATATATTTTATTACCTTTAGTACTGCTTCTTAAATAGGTAGAACATAAATTTTTAACTGTGCAAAATTTCAATACTTTTTTAAGACTTATTTCTTAGTTAAAAAAAAAGAGGTATTCTCTACATACCATGGAAGACCAAGACTGACATGCCATGATCAGACTGATCAGGTACTGACCGAATGTTTTGTCAAGAGTCTGCGGAACCGGCGTGTATGTATGAAGAGAATAATGGATGTGGAGGAGACAAGGCGGGTATGTAGGAATCGTGGCGTATGGCATTCCGTTCTCTCTGCCCCATTAGGGAGCTGGCGTGGGGATGTATTGTTTTTGTTGTTGTATCTCTACATTTTTTTTGCTTCACGACTTAAAATTTTCAAAATTACAAACCTTTTGGTAACTACCGAGCTCCATAGATATCTACACAACTGTTATGTACACGTGTTGCTTTCCTTCCCTCCTCTATGTTATATATATATATATATATATAATAGCCACCTCTGCCGTAATTAATTCACGTAAGGTTATTTAAGAGATAAACTGCCGCTAGCGTGCTTCACGTAACACACTTGTTCTTGTATTCTATATCCTGTAAACCACGTGCAATTATATTAATTACACTACACATCTCAATATATAAAATGCGTGTTGTGATGTAGAAAAAATAATGTTTGGCCATGCTCCGAAACTATTACACACTTTATTATTTATTAGCATTTACTTTATTTTTAGCACACATTTGTGATATTTTCAACGTATAACATACGCCATATTCTATTTCAATTAATAATCGACATTTATTTTCAATGGTAATAAAATAAATAATAAAATAATAGGACATTTGACTGACTTGTCCCCTTTAAACTATAAAAAGAACTGGTTATGTGTAACCCAGTTTATGGATAATATAATTTTTTATAACGGTTCTCCAATACGAAATAAAAGAGACGGCTCGTTACGCTCTCTCGCTCGCAGGTGCCCAACGGAAACGTTACTACAACTATAACATTACTGTAACGTTACTATTAACTTACTTTTACATGCATACAGCTAGCCACAGATTTACAAGAGGAGTTATCACGTCAAGAGTAGTAAGGAAATGCCTTTGGCAAGAGTCAGTTCCGTCTCAGGGAACCAGAGCTGAGGTACTCTTTTACTAGTACACAAATTGATCGCATCTAGTCAAGTTTACTGGACCGGATGCCACCAAGGTGCTTAGCAAGCTCATAGTAGCATTAACTAACTAACTGAGTAATGACCACTTTGTAATATGCACTGGAATTTTATGTCGTTGCTAATATTTTATCTTCGATATAAACTATATCTTTAGAGTTCCGTGTATGGCAAGGGACTAATTAGCATGTCTGTCTGTCCGTCTGTGAAATAGCTGATTCTCTAGAACCGTAAGACAGAGATTGTATCATGATGCATTGCAGACAAATTATACTGGCACGACCGGCGTTACTCTAGCTCGCATGGCACCGCCGTAGACAACAGCTCTATGCGGTCGCGTTCGTTCGTGCGGTATATAGGTATATGGCCCATAAAGGGGAAGAAGAAAGGAGGGCAACGCATCTGCACATTTTTTATGTGATGTTCATGGTCTTCGGTTATTATCAAAAGGTTAGTAATCATACTAATCAACTACTCCTTTGCCATCCTAAAATATAAAAAAATGCAATTACAATAGATAATCACGTACATACGAAAATAAAAGATATTTTATTTTTGTGTCTGGTTAAACCATTTTATATTAATTAAATAAGTTTATTATTGCAGGCATGTACTGAAGCCTTCGTAGGACAGTTCTACCCGCAATTGGCCTGTTTAATCATTCACTATCAAACGCTTTCAATTTAGTAACTAATGTTATTGGAAAGTTGTAAAATATTTATATTTGAAAATAATGCGATGATATATTGTTCTTACATTACTAAGACTGTGTATCTATGTGCTGATACGTGTTAGAATTTAACTGTTTCTGCGAAAATAAACAAAGAACATTTATTGATTACACAGAAATAAGAAACCTGCGGGTAGAAATGCACGTAAAGTTTACATTAACATATTCGTAAATAACTCCAAACATCAAAAGATTTTAGAAATCTACGGAGCAAATTGCCTCGAAGGCCGTGTAACAGCATCATTTGAGGCAAACGTGTTTGCAAAAATATGGATCAACCCGCGGTAAATCTACATAACCCACAAGGAAGAACCTAAATACACGGCTGCGGCCCGTAAACATAGGCCAGCTATAAGCCAGACACCTAAACATTCGCTCTGTGTACGCAAAAAACAACAGGTATTTCGTACAACTACATATAATATACCTCTTTTTTTGTAAAACAAGATCTGGACGCCTGGTTTCTTGTACATTTGGAATATACTTTTTTTTTTCGGAGGGACCTACTACTGGTTGGCGACGCTTTGTCCCCTATAAGACTAGCGAAGACTTTTGTGTCTTCAGGCTTAGGTAGACGATAGGGACCCCCTTTTCCCGAAGATGGGAAGAGATGTTTCGGGCTGTTAGTGGGCTCTCCACGAGTCTAAGCTCTCAGCTTACGGATACGAACACGGGCTCGTTTCCGTTTGTAATATACGAAAAGCTGCACTTGCGGTGTTTACAACAGTCCTTTTCTAAAACAAAATATGGACACCTGGTTACTCGAACAATTGTAACATACGAATAGCTGCACTTGCGGTGTTCAAAACAGTCCATTTAAAAACAATAATTAGCCCATTAAACGCCAAAGTGTAAATAACTGCCCGTAATTTTACAAATAGCTGTGTATTGTTGTAATCTTTTTGGCACAAGTAAACACCGAATGAAAGTCAAAATGAATATTTTATTATTACATCGAAAGTAAGAGGGCTGTCCTCGTACGAGTCCGTGTCATAGGGACAATATTTTTTCAATTATTCAATTTATAAACACAATGTTTTATTAGATTTTGCGTCGCCAAATTACTCTCACTTGCCTAATTGCACAAAATAATTATTTCTTAAGCTTTTGGTATGCAGGTATACACCAGGGTACCTCGAGCTGACCTTTCTACCGTCGAAAATGAACGGTGGCTCGTGTCTTTATTATTAATAAAATAAGTAATATCCTGCGAATCTACGTCTAATAATTAGCTGGTCCCATCTGATGTGCAGACACGACACTAAAATCATGTCTACTATAAAGAAGAAGAGAACCCAATATAAATCCTCTGGACTTGTACGAAAGATGCTCACTGAACAACTTCATTTACTTCACTCTTTCCTTTTGTAGCTATGGCACAACCGTTAAATGAGTAACGTGCCTTGAAGGACACCATCTCAGTACAGTACAGTAGTAGTTACCACAAGTAGTGGGTGAACAGTATCATATAGGGTAACCATTACGCAGACGCTGTCATATAAAACTATAGTCATAAGCCGTTAGAGCTTCTCTTTCGTTTCTTTAACCATCTTTAGAGAACATTTCGTCGTTCATTCACCTACCCGCAAGGTGTAACAAGGACCATATTATACCGATTTTCATCAATCAATGAATTATCATAGGTAGAAATAAAATCTCAAAGAACACCTTGTGACCTGCTGGATTTTAATTTTTCTAAGAGCGTTATAGTGACTTCATGTCTTTGGCACAACACTTACTTAGTATTATCGGATTTAATTTGAATATAATTTCCTTTGCTGTACTTCTTGTGTTGCCTGTAATACAATTTGGTCTATTTCTGGAACTCCTTCAGTGCGTAAATGGAGGATTCTTTCCAAGTGATGAAATTTCAATTAGCTGTCGGCTGTTGGTGTTACTGTTGTTGAACTTATATCGCAATCATTATTCATTATTTCTTTTATCGTTATACTTTCCAAAGAATGTATTCTGGAAGTTGGCAGGGAAAACAAAAACATCTTCTTAGGCGTAAGGAGAAGGATTCTTTTTCAACCATCAGATTTCCGGTAGTAATACTACCTAATAGTTCGCATTGTGACTATAATATTGCAGTTGGCATTATCATCATTGTCCTCAACAGAAACTTCAACATAGTTTTATAACCCTCTAGAATTGTTCCCAGCCTCAATATATTTGAAAATAATTGTTAATAAACTGGAATTAAAAAAATATTTTTTCCTCTTGTAAGTGGCTATTGTACTAGAACGATTACAGCAGTGTTTGAGACAAAATGTCTCAGACTATATATGCATTCAATTAATATTTTAAGTGTAAGGAAAATATATACTAATTAATAAGGTAATCATTTTTGTAAGAGGCAGTCGCATGCTGCATAGGAGGAGATAGTGCCTCTTAATCCTCCGAAACGACTTTACTGGCTGTAACCAAATTTTGTATGCATATTGTAAGATGTAGTGCCATGTTGCATGGGAGGTGGTAGTGCCATGCATTGTGCATGACACTACATCCTCTTGTGCAACGGAATTGGGCCGGCACGACCGGGGAGGCACCTCTGGCTATCTATATCTGTACCTGGCTCACTTGATTCCGGATGGCACGGCATTATGCGGATGTTCATGGGCGTCGGTACGCAGATGCGTTGCCCTCCAATGGGCCATCGGCTGCTCACAAATAACACGAAACGCGACACATATGGACACTAGGCTAGTAGCTGGTACAACCGTATATTGACGACCGGCTGGCTCAGTTGGTAACGTGGCGGTGAGTCCGCGTGTTACGCCTGAGGTCGCGGTTTCGAATCCCGCCTAAGTCGTGGATATTTACATATATAGAAACATCCATGACGTGATTATATGCATTTCTATAATAAAAATAGAAACTATTTAAAATTTCTTAATTTACAAAAAATCTTAAATTAAATATTTTTCCATCCTCTAACCTGTAAGTTGTAACACTACCTTACGATCTACACACATTGTTAATATACGGAGAGCTCCCTTAGCGATAACTGAAGTCATTTTCAAAAAGAGGAAATATTTACTTCTCGTTATTCGTACAGAGTATACGATAAATATATTCTGTACGAATAACCTTCACATTTAAGTATTTTCCAAATAGTAGAAGCTGCATGTTTGCGCTTAAATATAATATTTCCGTAAAGTGAGAGCTATGCTTTCGCGTTTCGTGCGGTTTGTGCGTAGTCAGTGGCCCACTGGAGGAAAAGTAGGCAACACGCCGCATTTCAGATGTCTATGGGCGCCGGCGTCATCGAAAGTCTCTGATTTCTCGTTTGTCCTCTTATACTATAATAAAAGATCGTTAATAATTAACATTTTCATCTTCTGCATTCTTTTAACTTCTCCAAAGTACGCCATGACAGCGAAATATCTACTGTCTACTCAGACTGACTTATCGTGCTAAAATTTAAATTACGTCATTACATCGACAGTAGCTAATAAATGTGCTAAAGACTTTTGGAAAGCCTTCACTGTTAGCAGAGAAATTTCCGTTCTGGTATCAAGTGCTTCTTGTAAATTACAATTACCGGTATTTCAGTACATAATCCATTGTTGATGTTGTTTAAATTATTCAGCGGCAAGAAGCCGAACATCTTTCGCATTAATAATATTATCACGATAAACACTTTTTTAATGATTAATTCGAAGTATCATATTGTTTACATACAGCCTGTTAACTTATAGAACATAAACAGTTATAGTATAAAAAACTGCGCAACTATTAAAGATAATTGACGTCAATAGATAACCGATAAAACCGCAAAATGTTAAATATCCCAAATACGTAAATACGTCCAAACGTTTGTAAACATTATAACGCAGAGCACAAATGTTAATTTAGTGTGACGCTAAATTATATAACAATAGTAATTAATCGATAACAGATACGCCTTTTATATCAGAAGACTGGGCAATCTTGATAAACAACTTCACTAAAGCGTTTCATTTTAATATGAACTACAAAACAATGATTGCAATCATCGACGTGTAACGCGTGTAATGTCCTCGCGAATTGCTGCTACGACAGCCATCTATCTATACATATATACACATAACATGCAACTCATTATTACCTGAGACTCCTACTTTATAGAACACAGCTGCTATTCTTGTTGGACGCGACCGGAGGAACATCAGACGCAGGACAGACGGATCTCCGAGTTACGGTAGTGCGACAGTTGACACAGCCAACTTCCTAACTTCAAATTGTCATTATAGAAAAATGACATTTGCACTTTTGAGTCTTTGAGTCGAACCTCTGTACATCTCGTACATGACGTAGTCCAAGAACGTTTCTTAAATATCATACATATTTACAAGGTAAGATCTAACGCGGTTTTTATCAAGAGTGATATGTCAAACACTCCAAACAAAAAAGTATATTATGATATTTCCAACGAATGAACTGACGGTTCAACCAGCAACGTGGGTAAGTTTGCAGTCACGCATCAAAAAGTGTATAAAACTTGTTTTTATACAAATTACAAGCATGCCACATTAAAGTACACAAGAGTAAACCTGGACATAAGCATTGGTAGGCATATATACTACCCCAATGGGGCTGCTGCTGCTCACAAACCGCACGAATTAATGACTTAGAAGCTGTGACTCTACGCCGGTGTCCTGTGAGCGCGAGGTACCTCACCGGCCGTGACGGCCCAATTCCGCTGCAATACTGCCCAGAGGCAACATGGCACTACCTCTTATTTATTATTATTAATATTATTTTTTTACATCTGGCAATCGGCCGGTTTCGCCCTTCTATAGCAGGATTCCAATCATAACACATTAAACGCTAAAACCTTCCTGCACTTGCTATTATTGAATTGTCACGGGTGAATAACCTAAGTAGATTTCGAGAAAATCTATCACATACAGGCACAGCGTCTGTCAGTTACAATTCGGATTGGATAGTTATGAATTAAATATCTCTTTTGTTATGAACAAATTTTTATACCCCCATGCCCACACCAACAGCTTCATCACGCAGTTTGTCCCATGTAACTTTAAATCCCACGGAAACATCTGAATCAGATATACTTGACGAAATTCTGAAACTTTCCGAATATACACAGAAACTTCTATAAAAATCGGTCGAGTCATTCCGGAGGACTTCACCCGAGACTGAAAAGCAATACTTTAACGACTTTAAAAATAAAAAGCTGAAGATTTTGCTTGTTTAATCTCAGGAACTACGGGCCCGAATTGAAAAAAATACTATACACCGTGACGTCATAACTAATAGGACGGAAATTACGCGGGTGATGCTAGCATAGATGTATATGAATATTCAGTGTGCATGTCTACCAAGCGATCGCGGATTATATCTAACAAACAAAGAAAAGGAGGCAACAATAGGATCGAGTTAAATGAAACACAAGTTGTCTCCCCGACCGTTTAAGCTATAAAATAATTACCTAAGTCCGCCGTAGACAAGGTTGACAGCCCTGATGACGGTCCGCCCAGTCTCCTCGTGATAGGGAGCCATCTGGGTCCTCACGTCGTTCCCCACACACACCATGGCAGTATCGACGGACATATCCAATTCGTACACATATTAGTACACAACACACGTTTCGCACGCCCCGAGATATAAAACCTACTGATTGCTTATTTTGCGCTCCATGCATAATATAGCTTATAACATTTGTGTGACGTGTAAACGTGCCGATTTGCGGTAGATACATTTTAGTGTAATTACTGTATTGCGAGCAAATCTGGTGTGAATGTGGAACCTCTCTGTTATGTAACGGAAATGTTACCAGTGGTATGACACACGCTTATTGTTGTGGTCGCATTAGTTACATATATCTTGTATATAAAACTTTCGCGTCACAATGTTAGTTACCTCTTAATCCTCCGAAACGACCTTACGGACTGCTACCAAATTTTGTATGCATACTGTAAGATGTAGTGCCATGCTGCATGGGAGGTGGTAGTGCCATGCATTGTGCATGACACTACATCCTCCTATGCAACGGAATTGGGCCGGCACGACCGGGGAGGTACCTCTCGTACACTTGATACCGCCGTAAAGTGACTACTACGGTTTCGCGTCTCGTGCGGTTTGTGAGTAGCCGGTGGCCTATTGGGAGGAGCTGCAGAGGAGGGCATGGCATCAGCATAATTATGCTTGATGTTCCTGGGCGTCGGTAGTCGTTGAAAGGCCCCGATTTCTCCTTTGTCCCCCTATGCTATAAAACAAAATATATTCAGTAGGCCTGAGAATCGGCTACTATTTATTTTTCATACCCCTAAGTAATAAGGCTTGTTCACCCTTGACTTGCTCATTTTTTTTAAAGTTTACACGTTACAATGACAACAAATTCAATTTATGTCAGAACACTTCTGTCGGGATGTAAAAGCGAATGGTCACTCCCTCATTCATTCATCACGAAAACCAGCCTCAAATTTGTGCTAGGTGTTCTTTTTAGCGTATAAATGCTAATACAGGGTTTTCCACAATTCGACCCCAGAGAGTGTATCTACAGGAAGATTCAAATAGTAATTTTATTTTTGACACCCAAAGATCTGGCCACCGGCCGGCTAGTTACTTATCAATACAGCTATACCTATATAATCATGTAAAACTGAAAAATTTCGTTCGTTTGTTTGAACGCGCTAATCTCAGGAACTACTGGCCCGAATTGAACAATTATTTTTATGTTGAATACTTTCATAGCAGACGTATTATTCGTCTGCTATATTATACCATAAGTATTTGCTATTTGTTTGTCGGTGGAAGTCAAAATGTTGTTGCAATTTTGGTATTATACCATACGTATTTGCTGTTTGTTTGTCGATAGAAGTCAAAATGTTGTTGCAGTTTTGGTGCAAATTTCAAGATGTCTTATTAATAGCCAAGCGAATGGTTTTGTGTAGTACACCTCGTACTGTGTCTCGGTTGACAGTTCAACGTGAATAATTCACGAGTACCTATTGTATTCAAAAACCTGCAGTGAATCACAATTTTTGTTTCTAATTCACACAAGTTTGACATTGAAATTCGGGTGATTCACAATATTAATAAATTATTAATAATCTGTCGAGTTCACTACGGCAGCCATATTTATCGTGTGGCCAGATGGATGGACATATTGTAGCCAACACAGTGCCGGTTTGTGTGCGAGGCACAAGTGCACTCTTGCACCAGAGAGAAATCAGCCGCTGAACCGACGGCTTGACGTGCTCACCGAGGTACGGGGGTGTAACACCTCCGGATCAAAAATTTCCTGACTCCGGACCAAAAAGTGTTATAGGTAATTTTCAGTTTTTAATGTTCTACCCGGGACACGAACCCAGGACCTATCGTTCTGTCAATCAATTAACAGTATTGAAAGGTAATAAATGGTTCTGTAAAGTGGAACAAAAATCTTTCTTTAGGGGGGAGCCTTTTGACGACTCCAGACGCCTATATCCTCCTTCCCTCCGACGGGCCAGCTGCTCAGAAATAGCACGAAAGATGACGGCATAGTTGTGGTGTCATGTGAGTGAGAGGTACCTCCCCGTTTGTACCGGCCCGATTCAGCTGCATGGCACTTCCTCTAACACCTGACATATCAGTCATTGCATTTCCTACATTCTGTTTGCACTTTGATTCGGGAGAAATATCTTAATCACCTTTAACCACTTTGATTAATTACATTTTGGGTCCCTAGGGGGTTTTAGCATCCCCTTCGAGTTGCTGTGATTTAATTGATGGGCCACAAGTAGCTGTCGCTATCGACCCTGGGGACACGCCAACAGCAGTAGAAATGAGTGAATGGCCAATGAGTTTACGCGAATGTTTTGATGTCTTAAGTTTACGCGAATGTTAGACATTACAATAAGACTACTTCTACGGTTTTTAAAACTTGGTACATCAGGACATCTGTAGTCTTAGTCAACCCGTGACCATGATTGCTGTAAATCTTCTGAATCGTCGGGCTACATAAATAATTTAATAAATCGCGGTAAAATCCGAAAAAGTAGTTTTATTGTAATTACGCGAATGTTACTAAGTCAATAAAACTACTTTTATGGATTTTATCGTGGTTTATTTAATTATTTAACAAGTCCGACGTTTCAGAAGCTTTATTACATTAGATTTGATAAAAAGCAAATCCTCACTAGGGAACACCGATTGCTTCCAAGAATGATCCGTGAGGCTATTGAAATTACAAACATCCAAATTTCAATAGAGAAGGCTGGCAATTTCGCCCTGCTTGGGACTTCAAGAATATATATATATTACTATCTGCCCCTCGCAGTTTTACTCGCGTACCCAAAAACGCGTTAGGGGTGGAGTTTCGTAACCCTAAAAGGAACCTGCTAAATTTAAAGTTTGTAAGTGTCATATTTTCTAAGATTTCATGTTTCGGTTTTAGCTATATAGATTTTTATTAATAACAGATATCTAGTATTTAGGCACATCAATAAAAACTAGAACTTGTATATATTAAGAGCTAACTCTAGAGATAACAACCCATCGTTAGGCCACATAACACATTCATAAATTGTTTCTTATCGAAGCTCCAAGCTAACGCTATCGATTTTATTGACAAGGTTGCAGGGTCAAGTGGTTTGGAATAATGGATTATTATAACAATATTTTATCATCGCCTGCAATGAATTACATGATGATATCATGTGGTAATGTATATTAACATAAGATCTCCTTAGGCTGTTTTCAGGCGCCGCTTAAAGCCTGAGGTATCCCGATGTACCTAGCCTGGCCATAAATACGAATGAATCGGCAATGAATCTGTCATTTTTATACGATTGTTCAATGTGCTTTTTATTTTGGCGCCAACACAGTGTCCTATATTAAAATGGAGTGGGATGATAAAGAGAACAGAACCGCTGCGATTGCATTACACAAAATAAGTATGGAGCCAAATGCAATTTTTAAAACTCTCCATACAATTGGTGTCAGTCTAATGTTTGTGTACCGGGCTATTAATAGGTACAAAGAGATTCCTTTGTTTGTGACAGGGAAAGATCTGGCAGTCCGCGTAGTGTTCGACAATGAAGGCGCAAGGGAAAGGATTCGATTAAATCCTCTCCGAAAGGAAAAGATTTAATTCGGGAAATGAAGATAGCACGTAGAACCATGTCGCGTATTTAAAGAGATTTTGGATGTGCAGCCTATAAGAGATGATTTCTTAACTGATATGTTAAAAATGAATGGGGTGGTAAAATCGAAATGACTACTGAAGCAGAACAAAAAGAGATGACACAGAAAAAAATTATATAAGGATGAGTTTTTTTTTTACAATTGAGCAATAAAATGACTATATTTATGCTCAAAACTCTAAGGAACCTTCCCAATTAGTCTACAGAACGCAACGTTAGTTATTCTATAATCCAACACACCGGAGTACAAGATGCCCACCTCCGCGACGTTCAGGGGCCACCTTCCAGGGGCCGGGTTAATCAACGTGTATCACAAAATTACCTTACAGAGCTCACCTCACTATAGTGTAGATGCTAAGTCTTTACATACTACGTCGTGAAATAGAAACTCCAAATCAAAACATTTTATTAAATATGGGTATCTTTAATACTAATTTGAACCAGTACAAAACTAGCCATAAACTAAGAACAACTGGCGAAACAATCTCAGCAGTGTAGAGGTTTAATAAAGAAGTGCTTACTTGTCGTGTTTGGAGCGTGTGTGTGGCTCAAGCTGCAACGGGGTGGCGGGTGCGGAGCGCGGCGCCCCGCACCCGCCACCCGCCGCACTCGACGCAAAGTTCCCGGTAGACCTGTAACAAACACATAGGTACGTTACTACAATGAACAAAATGGTCTATATCAGTTACAGGTGAATCGGTGAGCGGTGAAATGCTTTTTACTGCCCCTCTTTACATTTCCCATCGCTTTTTATACGGCTTTATTTATTGTTTAGTAACTCACAAAACATCGTACACAAATACGACACTGATTTCAAACATGTAAAAAATGGGTACCTAAAAGTTTACCAATTGTCCTTGAAACTCTTACTATGCGGTTACGTAGGTCGGGTGGCCGCTACTCGCCCGCACAACTGACACACCCGGGTCTTTGATCTTTTGTCAGTGCGAGTTCTTATTGTTATCATGTGGTGCCCATGTTTTCTGAAAATAATCACCGAATTTTAAGCGGTTTTCACCCATGAATTCTAAAGTACAATTTATTCACGGGGAATTCCGGGGCGGATCGCTTGTATACTATAAAACAAAGTTCCCAAAAGCTGTCTGTTTGTGTGCGATCGATTTCCTCAAATCTACAAAAAGGATTTTCATGCGATTTTCACTTATGGATAGAGCTAAACCCGAAGAAGCTTTTATTGTATAATTTGACCCCTGCTATTACGGGCGATCGCTCGTCACATATAAAAGGGTAAACGTATAAAAATATCATACTATCATATTTTCCATACATTTATAAATCCATTCCACTTTTTGGTGGTTAACTCTTGACCTTTTATGTCAATGTGACTTAGATGGGAAATACATTTATAAAGGTGGTAAAATAACATGAAATAGCTGTTTATAATAGGTATGAGTACATTTATTAATTACAGGGAACCGTGGCCGGCTAAGCCCGCGATAAAAAGGGGCAGCCAAATATACACTAAAACGTTCCTCGGGAATCGCTCTATCCACTGGTGCAAAACCGTATGAAAATTCGTTCAGGACATTTTATTACATACACACAGAGTGCGTTTGGGGACTTTATGATATATACAGATATAAGAAGGCTAACTTCGGAACCTTTTAATTGCTACTACTGCCGTCCATAAGCAGCGGCAAAATTGTTGAGACGTGTTGCATCTACCGGGAAGTCATAAAACCACAAATAACGCGACTGCATTGCGGGTGGTATCATGTGAGCGTGATGTACCTAACCGTTTGTGCTGGTCCAATCGGGCTGCAATGCAGCATGGTACTACTTCTTACTAAAAAGTGATGGCTGGATTGCTGAGAGATGGCTGGTAAGTAAAGGGATATATGAGTACGGGAGTATAGTACGGGAGCTAGAAAGAGAAAAAGAGTTGTGTTTCGTATATTACTGTCATGACAAGAGAGAGGTGTGATAACACATTTCCTTTCTCTCTTCTTCCAAGAAAGAGAGACTTTCTCACTCCATAATATCATATCCATTACATGAAATAACGTTAAGTTAGTGTTAAATTTTGCCTCAGACTTGTCATCTAAGGACAAGGAAATATCTATACATATTATAAAACGGGGGCCCAAAAAAATAGGAGGAACCGTCCCCCTTCGTATTTCTCTTCATGAGCTATTCATTCCCGTCAGCGCCGAAGCTATTTTGGCTCTATCGTGCGCGAGCTGCCCTCGACGTCAGAGTCGGGGGATGAGAGACCCTGCTGTCTCTCTAGCCATGATAATAATACTTACATAATAAATATTATATTCTCACATCGGGATACATCTCTCGGAGTATGGGGGCCCGTCCTGCCCTCACAGTAATCTGAATAAGTTCAGGTCCAAAAAAGAAATGCCTAAAAGTTTCTTGTATGTGATAGATTTTCTCAAAATCTACTGGAATGCCTGCGAAACGTACTGCTTTCACCCATGTACAGAGCGATTCACGAAGAAGGTTTAAGTGTATAATTTGTTTCAACGTAAGGCAAATTAATTTTAAACTAGTTTTCTATAAAACAAAGTCCTGATTATGATGTTGACAACAGCAAGATTATCAACTCAACAAAAACATAGGCATTGTAAACAGTATTAACTATGTCCATAATGTCCTTGGACACATGGACTCATTATATACACATACACTGCATACATTTAGAATATAATTGATATATACGTCGATTTTTATTAAGAAAATATAAGTTTTTTATACAAATGGGCGGCAAACGAGCGATCGGAGCCTTTCTGCGACCACCGGACCACAGTGGGCAATATATATTAACGGTACGTATGTCAATGATAACATCAGACCGCCTCTTGGTCTAGTGATGAGCTTGTTCGTCCACAGTCGTGAGGCGCCGGGTTCGAGAAACGGAGCAGACCAAAGTGTAATTGGGATTCTTCAATACGTAATAACAGTCCGAAGTCATCGAGTGCACCTGTGCGTGCGTGTACACTATAACATATCCTGGGCAGTTCTAACCTCTATAGAGATGGTTGAAATTCGGCTATTTGTGATGACATGATTATCATTTCAATTAAAAGTATAATAATCTATTCGTATAAGCGCCCATTTGTGATTTTCATGGTATGAATTTGAAATACGAGATCCATTTTGATTTTTTATACTATAGTATAAAAAAAGCTATTTGTATCAAAAGAGAAATCGGAGACTTCGACACTCCATACCTCTGCATTATTGTCATGCAGATGTGTCACTTGCCACTCACAAAACCCTATGACAACCGAAAACATAGCAGTCACTATACGGCGGTGTCGTGTGAGCGACATGTACTTCCCCGATCGTGTCGGTCCGAGTCGGCTGCAATGCCGCATGACACTATCTTCTATTATATCTTGATGATTACATCGAACAATGAACAGATCGTCGTGATCTTTTCTCTCGATCTCTCTCAGCTTCGCAATTGTGCCGAATATGTTAGAGTGCACTTGTGCATTGTATGAGAGGATCTCAAAGTATATTTTTCATTAATATGTAAATTTACTTCTA
>JAFELO010001157.1:156012-171426 GCA_017140195.1 Eumaeus atala
ACTATGTGAAGCGACTCGTTATAGTGAACTAATAAGATACTCCACGTGCGTCTGGCAATAAAACGAGTTTTATTAAAAATTGACAAGAATAATTTGACGCAAACCGGTTTGTTTGATCAGTTGGAATCCCTAATCCGGCCGTGCAAAATATAACTGGTTGGTGCTTGTACACTACAACACACGATTGGGTAAGTATTTCGGTACATTGTTCTATTTTCTTCCAACGTAAATAACCTTTTTTTTTTAAGTTATCTAACGGGTTTTAAAGCGACACTTAAAATACAAGAAAGTTTTAATGCAGTCACCAGTCACTGGATACAGTTCCATAAAAAGATCCTTTCCACCGACGATCAGTCCCAGGATGGTTCGGGAAGCTATAGAAATAAAAAAGCATATAACTTTCAACCGAGAGGATGGTTTTAAATTATCTGCATCGTGGAACCCAGTGGTAAATAAAATTAAAACTCGGGGTTTACAGTCATATCGTGTGGCAGATACCGTGAGTGTTGTGCGCCGGGACATTTCAAATAATAAAAAAATAATCGGACGAAATGGGGGTGGATGCACCTACTTCTCATTCGCAATGAGGGTAGTCGCTGCATCGATCCCGCATCACAGCAGCTGTCATCACTTCACGTCAGTCGGCTCGTGACCACGGCTGGTGTAACCCGGCGTAAGCGTCGAGCAAAGTATTTACTAAAAACTTAGTCAGTACCCTGTGATAAGTAGTTTAAGTATCGCGTCAAAACCCGTTAGATGACTACAAAATGTGATGTGTAACAAACGTGAAAGTCTCGAACAATTATTGAATAACCTTTGTTAATACGGACAGATACGTTGGAATGAATTGTCATGTGGCGTTCCATATCACAATTCATTACTGGAAGCGTTCCATATAATGCTAGTAACTAGGTTAGTGTTCAGTGCAGTTGAGATGAACAGCACGTGCACAACTGCAGTTGACTGCAACCTGAATTTGGATGCAGTCCGGTGGCTCTGGATGGTACTCATGCGGTTAGTCTCAAATAGAGCAGTCCGTGTATGGTGACAGTGGCTCGTACAATGGCTAAATTAACAATTAGCAAACTAGATTGTTAGTACACGTCCATGAAACCTGGCCCTCAAATTCGATCAAAATCATTTCTAATGTTTTCTTCATTTATGTATTCCTAGTCTTGGGATCGGTCTCTCTGGTTCCTATTACAGTAGTTTACAGTTGTAGTATCGACAAACTATAGACTAGCTACATGATATAGTAATATAACAGGCCCCTTAGGTCAATTTTCTTTTTTTCTTTCTTTTACTAATCCCGGGCTAATGAACAGCAGTTCATCGGACTGGAGTGAAGTATGTTCGTAAACGAAAGTTGGCTGATCATAACATAAAACGGTTGAATGTAATGTTAATCTTTTGTTTTATCGGCACATGGCGCTGAAATGTAAAAACAGCCCGTTTCCAACGCGGCGTGGGCGATCGACGCCGTTGCAAGAACGCTGTGAAACACGATCGCGAGCACATGCACACTTGCGATGCGGGATACCAACATAAACTATTTAGAGTAATATACCAACATAAACTATTTAGAGTAATATACCAACATAAACTATTTAGAGTAATATACCAACATAAACTATTTAGAGTAATATACCAACATGAACTATTTAGAGTAATATACCAACATAAACTATTTAGAGTAATATACCAACATAAACTATTTAGAGTAATATACCAACATAAACTATTTAGAGTAATATACTACTCGCAAACAATAGTGATATGTTCCTTTCTTTTTTCTTCATCTAAAGTTATGCTGTGCAAGCCCAATACGGCATCATCGTTATTGATTGATATGAGAGCTCGTCGGGCGACGTCACTAGGTCTGGGGCGACCTCTACTGCAGATTGGAATGATGCGTCCCGACATGATAATGTTTGTAAAAATTTAACTGTTACTATCATCCCTCCGCCAACTCTGGCGTCGGTGGTAGCCAAAATGGCCTCTATGCTGACGGGAACTTTTGGAAAAGAGTGATATCTCTGAAACATAATTTTTTACTAAGATCAAGATACCAACTCGTATGTTCGATGTTTTTCGGGGAGTATGCAAATCTTAGTACAGCTTCAACAGGTACTCTGAGACTCGTTGGGCGACAAGACTAGTTTTGTTAGCCGGACAGAACTAAAATAGCGTGATCTTTTTCAAAGATGAGTTACAACTCTGTATTTTTAAACCACAGGATGCATACCGTGATTTAAAAATAGACACCTAGTTTCAACTATTATTATCATGGCCAAGGGTACATTTTCACCCTCTTCCCTCCCAACGAAGGGGCCCAGCAGCCTGCCTAATATAACTGATATTTTTTGTGTGAAATTAACATCGTTTTTCTTATAAAAAGTGGCGTAATTCGAATCAGAAATGAAAGATGGTACTTCCGTTAAAAATTCCAATATATAATCACAATCACTTATCGCATTATGTTATCTAGTCGATTAATATCAACATCAATCAACTGCATTTAATGGCGTTATAAGCTCTTGATTTTGCGCATTTATAATGTACAATGTACTTACTCTTAACAGAAGTTTCGTATAAAATAAGACGTATACATTCAAAATAAGATAAATTGCTCTCTATTTTCATCGAAGTGAGTTCTCACAACTTGTAAGGAATAAACAGTTTTTATGTCTTCATAAGGATGATATTATATCACACTTGCCAATTCTCTAGGGAGGGCAAACTATCCAGCGGCTTACCAATGCGCGGCCCCTGACGTTAAAAGTCCAAAGGCACCAGCATTTCTACTGTATATTCAAATCATTCAAAAAGTTCCACACCGTTGTGTGGGATCCCAAGCAGGATCGGTGCCAGAACTTAGAAACTGTCGAATTCCATGGGATAGATTCATTTCATATTTTAGAGAAATCGCACATGGAAATCCACCTGTTACACCAGAATAACCGGTTGCTGATGTAAGAAAGACTGAGATATAAATAAATTCCTTAAGACACAAGATAAACATAATTAAATGAGAATTTAGAATTATTTGAAAAATCTTATTTAATACGCCCAGAGACATCCGCGTCAGTTGTAGATGCGTTGCCCTCCTTTCCTCCTCCCGTCCAATGGACCACCGTTATTGTTATCGATATAGGCGGTGGCTTAGGAGCCTGGAGTAAACCCAGATGAAGCCAATTAAAACGAGAGGGATCTTTGCACCCCTCTTATAAGAAGAGGGGACTAAAGGTCAGGAGGAGGAAGCACTCTCAGTACCCCTCTTTTTAGAAGAGGGAACCAAAGAGCAACAGGAGGAGGCGCTTTCTGAGGATGGGAACCTCACCCCAATGCACGGCCCCAAAGTCGGTGGAGTTGTCCTACAGAACAACTCCACCTCCATCATCTCAGGGCAACCCCATCTGTGGAGGTGGAGCCGGTCTCTTCGGGGGCCGACTAGCTGTCGAGGTGCACTGATGATTATCACCAACCTCACCAAGGGCACTCACGGTGATTTTAGTGGGTATTCGGCACTATCATGTGCCGCAAGTCCCACACGCCACTGGTCCCCACCAAGGGCCAGTGAAGGCGCATAAATGCATTTACCCGTATCAACAAAAAAAAAGGCTTGAACCCCGCCATATACCAATCAGTTTCTCTAACCTAAGTAGATTTTCTGAGTGCTTTTACGACGAAGGATACTATCGCGAGGCAACCTGGATTCGCTCCTGGGTTGAATAGGTTAGATGGCAGTCTCTCTGTGGATGAAGGGGCGCCGTCATCAAATCCCCTCGATTATGTAGCCGATACCGATAACCGGGATAAGGCTATGATGAAGAGAAAAGACATTTTATTACATATTAAACCGCAAACATATAATTTTAAAGTTCCACGAATGCACACGCCCGGCCGTCTGAACTATGTTAACGACTCCAGCCTATATCCACGACAACAAAAATATTATTCTTGGGAACATTTTACACTGCATCAAGAATAATAAACCCACGTAAATGTTAGCGTTAGGAACATTACTAACAGGCACAACCGGTGTACAAGAACCATAATAAATATTATAATCCAACATTTTTTTCAGGTTGTCCAAATGAACGGTAACGGTTGTTGTTCTTGGAGCGAAGTTCCTACACACATTAAGGGGAATGGGAGCGAGTTCGTAGTACTCGGCTCGCCCCGCATTTATTGCAGCCTTTTTTCTATTGTAATTAATTCATTTTAATTCTAATTACTCACACTTGAGACGTAGAAATGTGACTTAACTCTGCTCAGCTGATATTCTACAATAAATTGAGAATACAGCAAACGTGTATCGAAAAGCGAAATGTACTTCGTTCCGTTTGTCCATAGTGTAAAGATCACCATTATGTTATCACTTTTTTCTTATTATTTAGAAACGTGTTGATAAAAAAAAACCAAAACATTACCTCGTTAGAATCCAAAGCTTTTGAATTAAATGACACAATAAAAAAATACAAATGCGTAAAAAACTGTATATAACACTTTCTTAGTTAACTAGTCGTATGTAGTAAAGTTTAAACACCAAGTGGACTTGTCTACAAATAGATTACTGACCTAATATCATCAAACAAAGCAATGTTTTAAAACACGGCTAGCTTGTTTTAAAAAATTATCATTTAAACCTCCATCAGTTAACGATAACAATTTAAAATTGACGACGGAAGTTATGATCAGTCCATAGACAGGCGCAATAGAGAGCAGTGCCAAATTATTACGATGGAATACTTAATTATTTTAATTGTTGTACTACGAGCATTCTTAGTTGAAACTGTAAGTATTGTGTTACGCCAATCAATTCTATTATAATAATGTCATTGTCGTCCTAGCCGAATTTCGGCTACTTCTATGGAGACTAGCCAACTGCGCGTGACATATGATAAATAGTGCACAAGAAAAGACAAGACAGAAGTGCACACTGTGTTCATCCATTCTTTTATTCCCATTGGACGGCAGTCCGACACAACCGGAAATCAGACGCAGGACCGACGGCTTAACGTGCTCTACGAGGCACGGGAGTGTAGCACTGCCAATGCCTGACTTTGGACTGTTGTTGGAAATTGGAAAATCCTAATAGCACTTTAGTCTCGACTCGACCCCACCAGGACCACACAACTGTGGTAGAACATGCTTACACCACTAAACCACGAGGCAGACAACAACAGATCTATTAACGCTCGCCGGTTCTATAGCTAACAACATTCTTTAGAAGAACAACACACCTTCACGCCAGTTCCCTGATGGGACGACGCGACAGAGCGAACACACAGCGTTACAATATAACGATCCTTACATACCTACCTCCTAGCCTCCTCCACAATCATAACTGTAATTTTGTTATATTTTTAAATATACTATAGCAGTACATGTAAATTTTTTTGCATAAATAAGTACTATTATATTTAATTTATGCCAGAGTTTCGTTCCTACCAGACTGTGACACTTTAATATTTTCTTAGGTCAATATAAAAACCCTGTCTTGTCCTAGACAAGATAGACCTATTGCTTTTGTAATATCACTCCTATGGATCAGTAATGTCACAGTATCACTAAAATTTGTTTTAGTCATTGTACACAAAAATTGACCAAATACCATACATTATAATATCAGTTAAGAATAATATCACGGTTTTGATAAGATCACTGCAATAATTTCGATGAATCAGTGACATAAATCTCAATTTTAATGACACATTTAAATTGGCTCCCCTCGAGCCAACGTCCATAGAGATGATGATGATAAATATTATCATTACAAACAATCACCGATTTATTTAGGACCTCAATATGTAAGCAATTAGCACTCGCCGTTTGGACGATTGCCAGATGTAATGTAAAAGTAATGACAAGCTCCTGTATGATATTCATCGAAATAAGTTCAGGCTTGGATGTAAATTGATGATATCTGATATAGGATGAACTCTTCCTTACAGTTATTAATTACGAAACTGTGCTCGGCTCCACCAGAAAGTATATCTTAATGGAAGCATTATTTCTGGCACTTGGAATTTTTTATAGAATTCAACATATTGTTTTACAATTATCAGTAGATTAAAAGTTGAGGCAAATATCTTGCAAAGTGTTAGCATAATCAAAAATCCTCTTTAGAAGCCTCTATTCCATTTAAAAACACATATACAACTACACACCCTACGGTCCTCTCGATTTTTATTTCATCCCCCAGCTGTGTATGCATATGTAAGTAGTGCTACCCTTAAAATATATTTGTTTAAAATCATGCATCGCTTTGTAGCGATTCACAAAATACACCAATCTTGCTTAGTTTCTATAATTTTTTCGTGTCTTGTCGTATTTCTTGTGGTTAAGTGCAATAATGCTATCTATGGGCATCGGTAGCCGGCAAAAGGCTCCGATTGCACGTTTGAGCTCTTAGTAAAAAAACCTCAATAAGAGCAGCAAATAAGTAGCCGTATTCCATCTTTTCTAAGATTTTAATGATATTCAATAGCTCTTTTCTTTTACCTACACAGACCGCAAGAGCTTTTCGCCCTGTGCAATGTGAGAAGGACAAAAGTTGTGCAGTGACAAAAGTTCGAACTTTCGGCGTAGAATAGGTTAGGTTACTTTTTTATAAAAAAAAAGTACTTTCACGCCTATTATCCCCGAAGAGGTAGGCAAAGGTGTGCTAGTAGTAGTAAGTCCAGTAGATATACTAGCACACCCACGATTAGCCAAGGCACTGAGGCCCATGATGTCATAGGTGGCAAGCCTATGGCCACTTCGGGCACATTTCAATTCCGGACAATGTAATGCGTGCTCAGTATAATCTGAGAAACATTTAATAACAGTTGCTCGACCTGGGGATAGCACCCAGGACCTCACGCGGCTTACGGTCTTAACAAGCGACACCAGCACCGTTACACCACAGTGACAGATAAAACTTTGAGGAAAAAAATATATTTAAATTTTCATAAAACGTGAATACACGTTTGATATTGATGTTACCTACGTTACTTCTCCACCTCCTGAAACGCACCCATAGAAGTAGAGTTTCGTGAAATTCTTTCTTAGCGGATGGATGTCTGCACCCTAATATACCTGCAAAATTTCAATGTTGTATGTGATATGGTTATAGCCTCTACTTTTTTGTAGTATAAGGTACAAACAAGCAATCGAAAGATTTCGGCGAATATGCCCACACAATGCCATGGCATTGCCATGGCAATGTATGCGCATATACCCCACATTGCCACATGGGCAACATTGCGCACTTGTGGCACAATTATCCCACACCACATTGCCACATGGGCAACATTGCGCACTTGTGGCACAATTATCGTCTAACGTAATTATAGGGGATCGTATCATTGAAATACGAAACGGATCCGGCACTAGATGAACAAGGCAGTCCGGAAGAAGGTAAACTCACAAAGACAATTATGGCCCTGGACGAGGAACATGATGACCATGAGGCTGATTATGATTTCGAAAATGAATTAGTGGACGAAGCTATGAGAAAAGTAAGGAGTATTATTATTTACATCTTAATTTTTTTTTCTATTTTAGCTGCCCCACAAACATGTTTTTATTTGGCAAAAATTTGGTAAATATTGGCAAAGCCGCTTCGGAGGGGTAAGGTAACCAATATTGTGATACGAGAATTGTATATATTTAGTCTGGCCATAAATACTGTTGCATTAAAAAATAAAAAATATTACATTCGAATTTGGAATCTGTCATTTTTAGACGATGTAATTTTTGCGTATTCTCACGCTATGGTGCCAATACATTTCACAATATTAGAATGGAGTGTGGTGACTTTATCAACCAGAACGGAATCGCCGTGATCTAACTGATAAATTAAAGATAAATAGAGTAGTTGAATCGAAAATTTTGTTTACGGTGAGATTTTTTTACAATTGAGCAACATTTTAACAAAGTGACCGTGAAAGTTATTTAGTCTCAAAGGTCTTAATGATCCAATTAGGAAGGAGTGACATCGCCATATTTTTGTGACAAAATAGGTATCAAAACACCGGCACAAGTGTATCAAGATAGCATTGTTGAGAAGGTAGTTAAACACCTTAATAACACCATATTCAATAACCAAGTATGGTTCTTCTAGCAAGACTCGGCACCGGGTCATATAGTATGGTATACGCAGTCTTGCTTGGAAGCAAATGTCTCTGAATCCATCAGAGCTGAGAACTGGCCGTTGTCTCGTCATCTTAATACACTGGATTATGATTTATGGTCAGGTTCAGAAAGTGCAGCTCGCTCTAAACATCGTGATAAATTGGAGTCCCTAAAACAATCCGTACGATTGTCAGTGAAGAATTTCCCCAAGAGTGCGTGCTTCTATTGATAACTGACCTCAACGTTTAAAGAACTGTATTGTAGTCAAAGGAGACAACTTCGATAAGCTTTTTATATTTTTAATTGTTTTATATTTATATATTAAACTAACACACCGTAATAGTAATAAATGTTATTTGCAATTTAAAAAAATAATTATTTCTTTATTACAATACTTATGGCAAGACTAGGTAGGTGTATATAGGATTATCTTAATCATCAAGAGCCTCAGTGGTTAGCGCTTCGGACTTCCATTCCAGTCCAGGTTCGAACCCCGCCATATTTCGAGGTTCGAACCCCGCCCACACCAGCCCCTCACCATATCCCCGCGATTTGGTAGGGGACGCTGAAGTCATCAGATATAAAAACTAAGGCTAAGAATAAGATTATCTTAATAATCAGAAATTTAATATATCTAAAATAAAATAAAGATACTTTACGTATTCCTACACGAATAGACAGAGTCCGTAAAATCTGTAGCGGAATTGCTATATAGCTCATAACTAACATTGTCAGTCATCTTCATCATTATCATTATCAGCCCGTATCTATCCACTGCTGGACATAGGCTTCTTTCAATGAACGCCAAGAGGGCCGATGTCCTGATACTCGCTTCCATCCCGGACCGGCTACTGCACGGCGATCATCTTCCCACCTGGTGGACGGTCAACCAACACTTCGTTTTCCTAAACGCGGCCTGTTAAGAAATATATTAAAATTTTGCACATCTCTTAAACGACAATAAATATTGAACGTAAAATCACACATTTTAGGTTGACATTGCAATAAATTATGTTAATGTATTGTACATTACACACGGATGCTTTACAATGACAGTTGAAAATGAAATTGTACATCTTGTATTTTTGTAAACCAATGATTCTACGTATTTCATTTCGCAGCCCTGTACGATAATGTTAGTATCCAACGTGCACGACCCAACCACGCAATCACTGATACGAAAGTATAGATACGACGCTCATGGTAAGTGATTCCAATAAGGCTAAGTGCCAGTTAAAACCCTCGGTTAGCGTATTAGGGACTTGAAGGCCCGTTTAACGGGTTATTATAATGTTAACACGCTTGTACCCTTACCTACAAAATTACATCATAACTATGAGGCCCTTTGGAGGAAGACGGAATGAGGGCAACTGCATATTAGCTGTGAGGATGTCTATGGGCAACGGCAATCACCAAAAATCCCATTGCTCGTTTGCGCCCTTATATTACTCTAACTGAAGCATGTGAAACCGAAATGTGTAGTTTATTTATTACCCACTTAAGTTCTTAATAAGCACACTGACACTTTAGTAGGAACTTATTAAACCACCTTATACATATAGTGTACTTTTAAAAAACCACATATTTTAGTAAGAGTAGTAGTAGACACGCACACATGAAACCGCTGTAAACATCTCTGCTGTCGCTTTTCTTGCGGTTTGTGAGTAGCCACTGCCCCGTAGGCATAGCATTTACTGTTCTTTTCACCCTACTCTTTTATTTTAACTCACGGTTAAGATAAAAGAACACAAAAATCTTTCTAAAACGCAAGAAATTAATTGTCTCGAGTCCTATTAATTTTATTATACCAAATTTTAACCAATAGGTAGTGCCGTGCTGCATTGGTCTCGCACATAATGTCGGCGTCAAGTGACATCTTCTGTGTCGTTTTTCATGTGGTTTGTGATTAGAAGGTGGCAGACTCGATGGGTGGAGGAAAGGAGGACAACGCGTCGGCATAGCAATTGTGTGGATGTTCATGGGTTCCGATTGCTCGTTTGCCTCCATATAGTATAAAAATAAATAAAGATGAATATGAGCGTCGCCGTGTCTTACTTTTTAAGGTTCGGGTACCAAAAGGTAAAATCGGGACCCTATTATTAAGACTCCGCTGTCCGTCTGTCCGCCTGCAAGCCCAGCCAGTCTGTCACTAGGCGGTATCTCTTGATCTGTGAGTTGAATCAATTCACAGATGATGTGTATGTTGCTGCTGCAACAACATATATTAATAAAATTGAACGAACCAATCACTCAAAGGGGCTCCCATACAACAAACGTGTTTTTGACGTATTTTTACACCACGGAACCATCGCGTGGAAGTATGACTCCCACTTAGCCTGTTTTTATTATGCCTATAACACAGTATATACATACATTCTATATGCCACAGACAGACAGATATACAAGTACACAAATTCCTTGTTTGTCTGATAGAGCTTAGAAATTTTCGAAAATCCTTTTTAATTGCAGGAGTTCTGATTCCAAGCAGTGTTAAATACTTCATTAAAAAGCCACAAGGCGTCAAAATGTCACCCATCCTGGTGCCGCTGAACGACAAAGCGTTTTCCCCACACGGAGGATTCGTGAGGTGAGTCATTTTAGCATAGGGAATTGTCATTGCTGTATTACAACCGAATGGGCTGGCACGACCCGGAGGTGCCAGCCTCTTGTTCACGTGATAGCTAGGCTGGCAGGTCGCCATAATGCTCTACAGGCCTCAGCCCGGGTACGACAACGTTGACGTTACCTGGCAGCCGACGGCCCAGGCCACTGGGACGATGGCAATTGTATAACCACGCGGATGTCAATGGGTATCGAGAGTTATCAAATTTCTATTAGCTCGTCTGTCCTTCTATAATTAAAAACAATCTCACCATGGAAACCGTTACGGTACAGATGTCAGCCATATTCGAACTTTCACTAGACACTGTCACCATATCTCATAAAAGAATAGCATATAAAAGAATGCATAAAAGAAAGCACCTTCATACAGTTAAAGGATACATATTTACATTTTGTATTGTCAATCAGTATTCAAACAATTCATTCATTACGATTAGTACTTAAACTAGGGTTGCCGGCGATATGGCAACCCCAGCATGGTTGAAGCCTTGTCGTGGCGGTGGGGCTCAGTAGCCAGGGGTGATCCGAGACACATTGGGGGAACTAATTGAACCGAGGAAGTGTATGCTATTTGTACCCCACTTATAATCAGAGGGGACTAAAGAGCAGGAGGAGGAGACGCTCTTTGTACCCCTCTTATAAGAAGAGGGTACAAAACAGCAAAAAAACAATGATGCAGCGCTATTGCGCACGGGGCAAAGGGCGAGGTTGGGAACCTCGCCTCATTGCACTGTGTCCCAAAGTTGGTGGGGTTGTCCTGTGGTGCGGACAACCCCATCTGAGGAAATTCCGACATTAGAAAATGACCTTAGGGGGCTGACTAGCCGTCGAGGTGCCCTATTTGCTGTTCCGGGGCAACACACCAAAGGCGGCTCTGATGGCACTCGCGGTGGTTTTTGTCGGTATTCAGCACTATAATTCGCCGCGTGCCCCACGCACTACTGGACCCCACCCAGGGTCAGTGAAGGCGCGTAAATGCGTTTCCCCGCGTCAACAAAAAAGAAAAAAAAAACTAGGTTGGTAATAATGGACGAAGTGTTTTAATTTTTTACCAGTATTGATACAATTAACAATAGCTGTTTAAAACCCGGCATATTAATTATTTACGTTTAACTTAGCCGGACACGCATGCAGAAAGCATAACTATGTGCGGCCCCTCTCCGGACGTCTGGCAACGTTATCTTACGCAAAGCCAGTTACGTACCCAAAATGTATTGATATAGAAGACAGGAATATAAAATATACGTGCTCGGCACGAGTCTTTTTACCGCCTATACACATTTCTCTAGTAGCTGTGTTCCGCGGTGTCCCGTGCGTTATATCTAGCTCAAACTATTAGTTTCCGTATTATTTGTGATTCGTTTTTTTTTTCTTTTACGCGTTTACGTAGTTTTAGGGTAAAGAAAACAGCAACACAAACATACGCATAGTCTTCAAATTCGAATTGATAAATAAACATTTGTTAGAATATGAAAAAAAAACATTAATTAAAATCATTAATAATTGGCCTATTAGAGGGGAGGGGAAAAGTAGGGCATAGAGGCATCTGCATGACAATTATACGAATTTCTATCAATCCACTCAACTGATTATCTACTACATAATACATACACAGTACCTACATATTGGTAAGATTTTAGTTATCGACGGCATCCCCGCTGGTGCAATACGAGTCCTACATTTAACACAACATTTGGCCAACACAGTTATAATTTCAAGTTGATAATGGCCGTATGTTTTTAAAATGATTTTACTAACCTAAAATAAACATCAACAAATTGCAGGTACTACAAAGAAGTTCCACCAATACCAAGAGTATCGTGATGTGTGCAGTTTTATGGAAGACGTCATAGATATCATATCATCACATTACGATGCAAAAGTGCTATTTCTAACAATATATCTCTGATATTGGTGACCATGAAATTATTAATAATAGTACACGTACGTATTATCATAATACCATGGTCATTTAAACACAATTATCCGTATGTTTTGTAAATACTTGTTATGTACATTCATTTTTATTTAAGCTATATTTAAATGTATTATTTAGAGTGTTCCTATATAATTTAAAGAAATTGTGAATTGAAGACAAGTATCTTAGATACAGTTTATATGTAGTTGTTGCTGTTTTTTGTAAACACATTTTAAAAAGGTTTTTTTTCTTTTATTCGAAGTTTTGGCGCGTTAGGGAAAAATGATGAGAGTAAATTTTACGATGCGCGTCCGTCACTAAAAACCGACGCGCGATGCCCTGAAGCTATAATCAACATTTTAGTTCTTCTCTTGTTACGCCAAAGAAGTATAACTACTAACGCGTTTACATAAGCACACACACACTTCTTTTTTTTCTTTCCTGAACTTGTGCAGCCGACACAGCCTCACCGGATTGCGGAGTGTTCGTCGGGCGACGTGTGATATAATAATGTTCTACAAGTTTTTGTTGTAGTAATTTAAAATTAATTGTGCATAGTTGTTGTGTTATTCTACATGTTTTTGTTGCAATAAATTTAAAATGAAAATTGACTGTGCATACTTATATTATCCCCGCATAACATAAATTTATTAATTACTAGATGTATATTGCCAACTTTCATCAAAATCCGTTCGGAAATTTTGGCGTGACCAAACATTGAAACTTGTGTCGTGCACTATTAATATGAGGTAGTGTTAACTGTATGTTTTATTGTATTTTAATTTTAAAGTTGTGATTTTTTTACATTGAAATAGTTATTTGTATGTACGATATCTACAGCACTGCACACATAATAGTAGATGGTGAGCACATCAGAAACCAAACACCTAACATTACTCTGTAGGTGAAATTGAAATCAACGGAGCTGGCAGCTATTTAATTTGTATAATTTTAAATTGTATTTACAAAGCTAGTCCGATCGTCAACGAGGACTCGTCCCAAAAAGGAAGGCTATTTCTAAACATTAACACGTGACGTACCAGATGCTACTGCCAAGAATCTAACAGCTAAAGTGCAGAAGCCAAACCCTTGCCTGCACCTGAACGAACACGTAGTGTATCGCACACTGTCTCTCTCACAATGTCTGTCTACCTACAAATATATACTTTATGTGAAGAATATTAGAGAATTGTAACCATCAATTCGATCGCTTCGCATTTTGATATATACAATTATGTTGGTAAAGTGCGTTCTATTTGTGGAAAATATAGTTTTCTCTCTCTTTTGCATGTTTAGCAGAATAGGAATTTATAAAGGACTCTCATTTCTCTTGATTCAGTTTTGTTGCGTATTCAAAGACATTTTTATGACAATCATTAAGTTTGTGTTCCTAGTATCATATATATCAGAACTATTGATCCGTCACGCCACCGGGGTGGCAGAGGTGGGACAAAATTGGGCCAAATCTACTTCAATAACTTTATAACGAATACCTTATAATCATATGAGTATATTATTTTGTCAATTTCTTCATTGTAATGCAGGGGCGAACATTGCACATAATCATTATAATCATATCTATCCTCATCATGATCAGCGGGACGACGTCCACTGCTGGACGTAGACCTCCCCCATTAAGCGCCATAGGTCACAGTACGAGCCAGTTCCATCCAGTGACTCCGCGTCACCTATATTTATCACATAAAACTATATATTTTTCACAGAATCATACATGGGGATGTGTTTTCCTAGCCATGTGTGGTTAAGTTTTGGTGGTGACATCGTAGTTATCTCTGTCACATTATTTGTAGACCTCGCTGAAATGTCAAGCCCTCACTGTCACCTCCCTGCGCTCGCCCCGTTTCACAGTACGTCGGCGCACCGCACCAGAATACCGATGACATCATCGACGTACCTACAGATATTGTAACAGAGAAATAGTTATTCTAATTGATTTCAAGATGATATCATGAATTACACGATGATACCACTTTATATACAGTGCAAGTAATGATGTGGATTCGCCACGTGTATTAGACCGAACCATGTGCTAAATAATAAATCTGACCTCTTTAGCCACAAGAAGACATGTGTTCGTTTTCCGAAGCAACATCGATAAATAATATAACGCCGCTCCATGAGAACTGCAACTTATGTCTCGCCCATGACTCAGAAAGACAATACATACACAGAATTATTACAATACTCTTGATTTAATTAAGACACATATTTTTGATGTCACACTAAAACGTAGCAAATAAATAAAGTGGAACTATTTTTCTGTAAATCGGTCAAAGGTCAACATAATTGTACGTGCTAATGGTTCTTTGCTTGATTTGTAAACGCATCGCGCCCCAGTGAAAGAAAGAGACAACGTGTAACGCTCTCTCGCTCGCGGGCTCCGCCCATTAGGAACATTACTTCGTAGTAATATTATCGTCATATTTTCGTGCACGCAGCTAGCGTAATCAATTTACGTCGTCAAGAATTACCTAGTGCTCAATTAAATGGTTGCATATAACTAATTCCGTATATCACTGGTGTATATTTTAGGAATGTTAATGCGATTTCAAGTCTGAAGAAGATTTATTATAACAGCGCCTCTTGGTATTTATAGCCATCTATATCCCTTTGGTATTTACAGTCATCTATATCGCGCGTAGACGCAATAAGCATTGGCCAATGAAATACCAGAACAGCGGTACCTGGTGACTCGTATGAAGAATCGCTAGACATGTGCGGCACCAGTACAA
>JAFELO010001157.1:171458-200349 GCA_017140195.1 Eumaeus atala
ATATATATATATATATATATATATATATATATATATATCACGAAATCTCAGAAACTGTCATCATCATCACCCGGACCACTTCTGGAAGTGTCCGCCACACAGCGCCATGGTCACAGGCCACTTGCCACAGAGCGCCATGGTCACAGGCCACTTGCATCCAGCGGCTCCCCACCGCCTTAACCAATTAACCAAGTCGTCAGTCCACCGGGTGGGAGGCCGTCCGACACTCCGTCTTTCGGGTGCTGGGCCGCCACAAGAGAAATTACTTTCGCCTCCAACAGAAACTTTATAACTCCTACAACATTGAAATTTTGCAGGTAGGTTCCTTTTAAGGTGCAGACATCCATCCGCTAAGAAGGAATTTCACGAAACTCTACCCCTATGGGTGTGTTTCAGGGGGTGGAGTACGTAACGTTGGTAACATCAATTATCAAACGTGTATTCACCGTGTTATTAAAATTTAAATAGATTTTTTTCCAAGTTTTATCTGTCTCTGTGGTGTAACGGTGCAGGTGTCGCTAATAGGCGTGAAGGTACTTTACTTTACTTTTTTTAGGTAGCTTATCTCTTATTATTCGAGTATACGTTCAATTAAAACTTTATTTAATCAACACAAGGCACTTGACGTCTCAATAGCGCGAGTGAATCCACTTTATAAGTAATAATCAAGTAACGCAAATGCGACTTTGAAAATACTTAAGTTTCACTTCAAAATGTAACTTGGGCCTTCTTAAAGAGAATACTCGCAAGGGTCCGCATTTTCGCCAATATTTCCTGTACGAATAAAAATATAATAACCATTTACTGTTATATTACCTCAACTGCTATGGTGAGTATTTTGAGAAGGCCGGTACCTACGTATGGGTGGAGCCACGCAGGAAGGAACTGTACTGGATAAGCACATTTTCCTACAATTACCGTAATATTGCCAAGTGGCCGAGAGCTTACAGGGCGCGGTTTCATAACGTGTTCGCAGTCATTCCAAAGGGCACGTGTGATACTTTGTAGCTGCTAACATTTGTATTAAGTGTCTTATTAACAAGTATG
This sequence comes from Eumaeus atala, assembly GCA_017140195.1. Taxonomy (NCBI): domain Eukaryota; kingdom Metazoa; phylum Arthropoda; class Insecta; order Lepidoptera; family Lycaenidae; genus Eumaeus; species Eumaeus atala. The sequence continues at coordinate 172,506 of JAFELO010001157.1, forward strand.
ATATTAGTTGGTCGATAAATACATGAAATAAACAAGAAAGAGTAAGCAGAAGAACACATAGAACTCAACAGACTTAACTTTCAGAAAGAAGCACTGCTATGCTGCACTGCAGCCGAATTTGGCCAGTACATCCGGGAGGTGCTTCTCGCACATGATAAAGGATTTATCGCAACACTAGCCCTATACTAAGAATCTTTTTATAGAATAGGGGGGCAAACGAGCAATCTGAGCCTTTTCACGACTACCGACGCCCATGAGCATCTACATAATTACCACGCCGATGCGTTGCCCTTCTTTCCCCACTGGGGCAATGGGCCACCGGATACTCACAAACCACACGAAACGCGACACTGGAGATGTCACTGTACGGCAGTATTATGTGAGCGTGAGGTACCTCCCCGGTCGTGGCGGCCCAATTCCGTTGCGTAGGAGGATGTAGTGTTGTGCATTATGGCACTACCTCTTACTAAAATGTACCTTAGCATTAGTGTACCTGTGTACCTGTGTACCTGTAGTACTAGACAGCGGAAATAATAAATATAATAGTGATCAAGTTTTCACGACTCAATACCGATTGATGCACAAGAGTATTTAAATACCTGCATAAGCTGAACTGCTACCTATCAACGGTTTCAAAATATCGCACAGCAACAGCAGTTTCCTTCCAGTGACCCAAAAACTATAAATACTTAGCAATCACTAATGGACAAACCATCGTTTTATTGGCATTACGCAACCGAAGTCTGTAATAAAATTAAATACTCGTCTAACAATGAACAGACATTTCTGCTTGATCATTAAAGATACGTTTGTTGATTTTCACACCGTTAGCTACTAATTCGTATTCCATTTTACTATTTCTGACTTTATATACTACCAGCTGTGTCACACTGTGAGTTCACCCGCGTATCTCCGGTCTTATTAGTCGTACCCCATGGTGTATAGCCTATAGCCTTCAACGATAAGTGGACTATTGCACGTAAGAATAATCTTTCAACTCGGGCCAGTAATTCCTGAGCTTAGCGCGTTCAAACAAGCAAACTGTTCAACTTTATATTATTAGTATCTGAAAGCGCGTAGTAGAAAGTAAACTATCTGACGCGTGCCCACTTTGTGGCACGATAACACCCGAAAAATAATGATTCCATTGGGCTAGATTTTACGTGAGTATACCCAGGATACGGCTAGGAATAAAAGATAGAGAACAATCCATAGAGATAACATAGACAGAGTAAGGAAATCATAGGGCCTGTGAGTTACGATTGCGAGTGTCCATGTTGTTTCAGAGAGAAGAAAGTTGTGAATGGATTACTATCTTTGTCTGTGTAATCTCGTATACGGGTTGCGCCGAGAGAAATGCATGAAAAAAAGGGAGACAGATAGTAAACTTCATTTGCTTTTTTTAAGTTAAGTACATTTGCTTTAAGGATGGTTTCCCTACTCTATCTATAATCAACTGCCCCGTGGTCTAGTGGTAAGCATGTTCAGCCACAGACGTGAGGTCCCGGGTTCGAATCCCGGGTCGGACCATACAAAAAGTGCAATTAGGATTTTTCAAATTCTTATAACTGTCCGGAGTTGGGAAGTTGGCGGTGTTACACCCCGTGCCTCGGAGAGCACGTTAAGCCGACGGTCCTGCGTCTGATTTCTCTCCGGTTGTGTCAGATTGCCGTGCCATCGGAATAGGAGAATGAAATGGCTCACTCAATAGAGATGGCTGCTGTAGCCGAAATTCGGCTAGGACGACATTGTTATTTGTTATAATAGCTATATGGTAAACCTCATTTAAAAATTAAAGGGTTTGAATTCTTAATTAACACTTTGTGGAGGAAACTCGTATCAAAAATGAAAGTACTTTCTGCGATTCAGTGATTACTCAGTCACTGGTGAGTAATAAACCATAGAACACAGTACGGTGACTAATAAACCATAGAATTAAATAAAAGTACACAAAACGTATTTAGATATATCGATACTTAAGACATTGGCTGTTTGCCAGCTTCCATACTTGCACTCTTTACAACGGGAAGCGCGCGTTAAACGCTTACAGGACACGCACCACACAAAACCGTCACAAAAATAGACAATGTTTAATTCAGGAGCACTTTAGTCACGGCTTTATGGTCAACTCATGGCCTTGAGGCGCAATAGCTGCCAAGTGAATATTTAATTCAGGAGCACTTTAGTCACGGCTTTATGGTCAACTCATGGCCTTGAGGCGCAATAGCTGCCAAGTGAATATTTAATTCGGCTGTGAATATTTAGTACCGATGCGGTTGAATAAAACGGCTTCCACTTTTATAATTCAATTTGATGGTTGAGGGAACACATGTTGGTGATGTTTGAGACCAAAAACCTCAAGTCACAATTGTTCCATGAAGGAATGCGCCAATCATAACTACGCCTGTTTTTGTCAACGAAGAACAAGAGGTGTGTATCTGTGTGTCCGTCAGTGGCATCGTAATGCCTGAACAAAAGTACTGATCTTAAAGTGGCTTTTTGACAACTGACTTGGTTCCTAGCTATGGCTGGTGACTATAGATGCGCCCCGTCTCTAGAATGTTAAGTTTCTGACACTAGTAGATAAAACTCAAAATTTTAGTAAGACCTAGCAGTGTTTTAGTAGTAATTTCTAAACTTCTAAACATCTCATGGAACGAAGATCTCATGATAAAGTGATCTCGGTAAATATTGTTTATTATACTCCCAAATTAACTCGGTGGGTTTCGTTCTTTGTTGCATCTTCTATACCATATTCTATACGAAAAATCCGCCTTTCTGTTACAAGTTACGTTTTAATAGCATTTTCAGTACCACTCATTTAAAAATAATAAAATAAAAATGAAATTTATATTTAAAGGATCAGATATAAGGAAACATAAAACAACAATAATGAAGTTTCCAACCAGGCGGCGTTAATTATTAATTTGTTTAAATTTACAGATACCTACTTTTCTTGAAGCTGAGATATCCAAGTGGCCAAGATGTTACTTCTTGATTTTTTAGATTATTTTATTTCGCTCTTATACGGCCGGCCATCTTTTATCCATCAAGCACCACACTGTCATAACAATTAATATGTTACGTAAATTAGCACGAAGATGTCATGTGATAAGAAACTTAAATAATTAATAATTACATCACCCATGCCGTGCCGTCATTGTTTTTGAGACACGTTAGAAATATGAATATATTCAACGTATAACACAAAAAGGTATTTTTATGCGGAGTTAAAATGTAATCAACGTAGCATGGAGAATTATACTAACTGTACTGTACAGTAACTGTTCGCTCGGCCAAGACATCAATAGTTACTAAGTAAATGTAGCCAACCTTAATTAACTATCGGGATGCAGGAAACGAGGGGGCCTAAGCCCTATATCGACCACGATAACACCTATACCGTCGCCCGACGTGTCTTATAGTAACCGATGCAGCTGCACTGGACACTCCCGTTAGCATAAACCCTTCCAGAAAGCCTGCTGTTCCAATGGCAGTTTTCCATGTTGTATCTATCGGCAGATCTGGCAACCGGAGATATGACAAAATTCTATCTACAGCAAAGTCTGACGATAGATAGAATGTTGAAAACGGCCGTAACCGTGATATAGAGATTTTTTGGCTTATTGGGTTATAGCCTAACTTATTTTTCTAATAGTAGCCCAAAAAGATTGTATCCACCGGTCACCGATATCCATTTATTATGAACGAATTCTGCCAGGTTGTATTCCATCCATTTAGTCAAAAAATGAAATAATGTTACTGAAGTTACAGAACTCTATCTCGATTACGCGGTTATTCCGCCCAGTAGTCCGAAGGCACACCTTCGGACTAGTGGCCGTTTTCTAGGCTTGAACAAAAATATAATTTTCAAATAAGCACTCCAGGTTTACACTTATATTATAAAACAGATTGCGTAATCGCCGTGTTTCATTACGTCTAGCCATTTTCATAAACAGGGCGGTTTTGTTTCGGGCCAACGATTAGCCAGATTATCAATACGAGTCGTTCTTCAATAGCGCGGCTAAAGCCCAATCGATATCTCAACTTATGAAGTTAGGCCAAGTATTTTGAGTGCAAACAAAAAATAATCAAACCACTAATGGAAAGCTCCCCCCTAAAACTCCCCCCTAAACCTTCAAATGTAACAGGGTATAGTTTTTTTTTATTCTGTATTATCGAATACAGTGTCAATTGCTGTTGTCTTATCAAGCAAAGCCGCGAGTGTTGAAATTGGGAACTAAATTCCGTCAAAGAGGCGGATAATTCCCCACTTTGGTCAGTACAGCTAGTTTTAATGTGTAACGTATAACCCCGAATACTTTCTGGCAAAATTTCACACCGAGGTATTCATCCGGGTAATCGTTGGCCCGCCACAAAACAAGACAGCTCTGTTTTAGAAAATGCCTAGTCGTAATGAAATACGTCGATTTCGACAATCCAATTGCATCATATACAACGATAAACAGAAGCTGAGTATGCGGGTTACACGTGTGAAAACGCAGTGCGTTGCCAAGTGGTATTCTGATGAGCGAAAAACCTCAGGTCTAATTCTCTATGTGTCAATAGTACTTTAAAACCGGTTGAATAGTTCCAAGTTCCATAGAACCGGTTTCCAAGGTGACGCTAGGAAGGACAAGTTCTACAGTTTGCCAATAAAAATCGGTAATTTTGTATGTTTGCAGATGTCTTATGAGACTTTATAAAAAGTGCCTTCTGGGGAATACTGTCGCCCATTGACATCCTCATATACATATACGTTGTTTCTTTTCACCCCACCCCTCTTAATAAACCGTCTACTCAGTAGCACAAAACGCGACAGTATAAAGGTCACTTTACGACGTTATGCACTTCCCCGGGCTCCCTTACGTGGGCGAGAGGCACTTCCCTGGTCGTGACGGCCCAATTGGGCTGTCACATGACATGACAAAAATCTTGCTAAAAAGCTATAGATACGAAATAGAATTGCGAGCCTGTCAGTGACTTCAAAATAACTATTTTTAATTCACTATTACTTTGACCATATCATTAACTAAACAACCATATTTTTTTTTTCAATAATGTCTGTCTGTGGTTCTGTTAGTACGAGAACATCTGTTGGCTTGGACGTGTGAACAAATAAAGATGCATTTGAATATTCAACGGCCAATTCACATAATATCTAACTATATTAATAAAAAAAATAGCTATAGAAATCCTAAGACTTGGCTTGGCTTCGTTTAGAGATATCGTCATTTTTTTTATACAGCTCTATCGAGACTTTGCTAGTTTTTTTTACACTTGGATTTACTTTTACAGAAAGCAAGATGAGGTCAAGTCATAGTGCATAAGCTATACTTTATTTATAAAACTAGCTATCCGCCTCGGTCGCACACGGGCGCAAGTGGGGTGGATGGATCACTGGTCTATAGTCCATAGGAATGTTATAAGGAAGGAAGGTTGTATTGATTGTTTGTCTGTTTGATTTGAGAACTTTTACCCGCAGAATATCATCTAAAACGTCGGCGCTACGAATAAACTTCGATAATTTAAAACGTGTGAATTTTTTTTAGTAGGAGGTAGTACCATGGTCCATAGGAGGAGGTGGCGCAATGTATGCCAGTGTATTACACTACATCCTCCTATGCAACGGAGTTGGGCCGGCACGACCGGGGAGGTACCTCTCGCTCACTTGATATCGCCGTAAATAGACACCTTCAGTGTCGCCTTTCGTGCGGTTCGTGAGTAGCCGGTGTCCCATTGGGGGGTGAAAGGAGGGCAACGCATCGGCATAATCACGGGAATGTTCATGGGCTTCGGCAGCCGTAAAAAGCCGCCGATTGCTCGTTCGCCCCCTATTATATGAAAAAACAAAAACCTAAGGAACAATATACATAACATTTTTGGTAGATAGCCGTGCGAGCCAGGACGGGCTACTAGTTATCTACATGGAATATTAAACATGTTAAATAAATGGAACTATTTCTTAAGTTTCTCTCTTTCACAAAACACCGCAGAGTTCAAGGATGTGCTGTGAAGTTTCGAGCGCTTTTATAGTATCCAATGGGGGCATCAGCTAGAGGCGGAAAGCACATCTACAGATCTCTCCATTACTATCATGTCGATCATCATCAAATATTTTTCTTTATAGAATAGGGCAAACGAGCCATCGGAGCCTACCTAACATATACATAATTACTACGCCGATGCGTTGCCATCCTTTCCTCCCCTAGGGACCACCGGCTGGCTACTCACAAACCGCACGAAACGCGACAGTGAAGATATCACTTTACGGCGGTATTATGTGAGCGAGAGGTACCTCCCCGGTCCTGCCGGCGCAATTCCGTTGCGCGGGACGATGTAGCGTCATGCACTATGCATGGCACTACCTCCTACTAATGCAGCATGGCACTTCGTACAAACATTTCTACAATTACGTACTAGTAATGGTTCGAGTAATGAATTGTTACTATGTTAATGTCCCACCGCCTCACACATTTACTCCTCGTTTCCACACGGCTGGGGTACTTTTAAAAACTTGGTACATCAGGACATCTGTCATCTCGGTCCAGCCGTGACCATGGTTGCTGTAAAGCTTTTGAAACGTCGGGCTACACAAATAATTTAATAAACCGCGATAAAATCCGTAATAGTAGTTTTATTGTAATGTCTAACATTCGCGTAAACTTGAGACATCAACATCGTACCCCTGATAAGGATTGCTCACCCTTGACATGTTTTTATGTTTACACGCTCTTTTATCTTTATTTAAAGATAAGAATCTGACACTATATTCTAATTTAAAATTAGAACTAACAATATTGTGTGTAGAAAAGAAAAGTTCAGTTTTATTACATTTAGTGTCCATCATAAATTCTTGTCGGCGAAATTCGTTCCTATCACATTCTATAAGAAGATGATATAAGTCTTCATGTCAGTTGCATGTTGTGCAGTTAGAGTTGGTAATTTCGCCCATTGGGAAAATTGGGAAAAAAAAGAAACAATTTTTTTTCATGTTTACGCGTTACAATGACAAAAAATTCAATTTATGACAGAACAACGTCTGTCGGGACAGCTAGTGATTTTATAAAAATGTAAAAGTTCAAAGCAATAGGATTCATAACGCGTTTAGTTTGATCTTCACAGACATAGCGGTACATATTTACATGTATGTACTAGTTGTTGCCCGCGGCTTCGTTCGCGTGGTTCTGCCAATTCACACCCCTATCCCAAAATCACATCTTAATGAGTAAAAAATACCCCAAGCAAAATGTTTAACTCCAAGCACTTGTAGTTTCATATTTAAGGAGAGTCAGAGACCTTTCGCTTTAGTATAAAATATGTAACTATTGCAAAACAAAGTCCCTAAAAGCTGTCCGTTTGCATATGATCGATTTTCTAAAAACCAACTGAACGGATTTTCATGCTGTTTTCAAGCATGGATAGAGCGAGGAAGGATTTAGTGTATAATTGGCTTAGGTAACAAACAATTCGGCACCAGTTATTCACGAGCGAGGCCGGGCGGATCGCTAGTCCATTCTAACAATACAAGGCGGAAGATTTTCTTTGTACGACCGCAACAAACTCAGGAATTACTAGTCTGAATTGAAAATAAATGTGTTGAATCGACCACTTATCAGGAAAGGCTTGTAGTATACGATGACGCTACGACTTATAGGGCAGGGGTTACGCGTGTGGAACCGCGGGGTAGTTACAATAATGATATGTAATGTATAGTTGTAGTATACATTACATATCATTATTGTAACTCCTAATAGATATTATATATAGATCTATCATCATAAACCCGTTTGTTAAGGCGAAGAATTATCATTCATGTGGTAGTATGAATGATAATTCTTCGCCTTAACAAACGGGTATTCATACGAGCACCGGTACTTCCTGCCGTACGTATGTTTCGGGAGAATACCCACTGACAATTCACGAATGAGTTTCTATATGTTTTGTGCTTACAATGTAGCAAGCGTACATACTATGTAATATATATTCTTGTAAGAGGTAGTGCCATGCTGCATAGGAGGAGGTAGTGCCATGCACGGTCCATGACACAACATCCACCGATGCAACGGCATTGGGCCGGCACGACCAGGGGATGTATCTCTCGCTCACGCGTTTTGTGCGGTTTGTGAGTAGCCGGCGGCCCGGTGGCCCATTGGGGGAGTTTGATGATGAATGTATAATAACAACTTGCTTAGTTAGGGGGCGAAAGACAGTGAAGCACTTGCATAACCTTTAGTTGTTTTGATGTTTATGGTCGACATTATTCATCAAAAGTCGTCGATTGATGCTTTGCTTGTTTAACGTAATAAGTACAAATAAAAAAATATATTTACATCATTTTGAAATAGGGACTATCTTTACTAAATATATGTTACTAGTAACACCCCACAGGATTCTGCCGCATACCACGGGTCCTATTAGTCGTAGTGTCGTGGTATATAGCATATAGCCGTCCTCCATAAATGGATTATTCAACACAAAAAGAGTTTTCAATTCAGGGACAGTAGTTACTGAGATTAGCATATTCAAACGAATTCTTCAGCTATATATTATTAGTACAGATTATTCTTTTAGTAATGCAACTCAAAAGCTATTCTTGTAGCACAGTTGTATTAAATCTGGGTCAGTGCAGAGAAGCATAAATACGCAAATACGCAGCATAAGCAATACACAATGCATATTCATAGAATTCTAACATGTCACGTATCCATTATTGATGTTTTCAACAAATTTTTGAGACATTTTTATATAGACTACAATAAAAGAAAGAGGGGGAAGAGGGCATACAAAATGTATAAATCTCACAAGGTACTATTATTATTAAGCATTTTATGGGAGAGGCCAGCAGTGGAGGTCAGCCGGCTAATGATGATGATTATACACATATACTAAGTGAAACTCCATAGAAATAATCATGAGTGAGTTTCAATGAAAACTGCACAAAACAGTTCCGTGAATGTCAAGAAACTGAGCCGTAACTGTACTTCCAAGAACCAAATACAAAACACTGCATCTTACACAACAGAATATCTTATGAAGAATAAATAAAGATTCTACATGCCTATATACATTGATTATAGCATTATATAATACACAGGGGAAGGGTAGTTAGAGGAATAGGATAAACAGATTCTAATCTCAAAACATTGCTATAATGTATGCCTGAATTATTTATTACATTATTTAAGCTAGAGTTTTTCGTGATGGACCGTAATGACAATATTTGAGATAAATAGTTATCTTGATGCATGTTTTTATATCCAAGGTAAACACCTGGTACAATATGTTATCAGTGATAAAGAAAAGATTGAGAAATCTAAACATGTCCTTCAAGAAATGTTGTAATAATAATTTACGTGTAAACTTTTTAAACTGTAGTTTTTTGGGTCTGCAGTCATTAGACCAGTAGGAGATAGGATCCCATGGGTGTGTGGTTCTTGAAATTAAATCCCACTAAAACCTGGCAGGTTCCATCGGCCACTATTTACTGAGGTGCTCTGGATCAGTTGGTAATGGGACACAGGGTAAATGGCATGTAATATCGACTTTATAATATATGCATTTACTATCATATGTTATCATTACTAATATTAAAAAAGTAAATAGAGGAAACATTTGGTTGCTTATTTGCATTTAATAAGCACTGAAATAAGTAAAGAGATATGAAGAAGATAAGATGTGAAAAAAAATTACCATTAGAATCTTACATTTTACATTTTACATTTTCTGAAACATTACAGATTTTTATCAAAACTTTGATTATGTTTAAATGTGAAAAAGAAATTAGAGTAAATTTGTATATAGCTCCAGAAATTATTTACAACTAGCTGTTCCGGCAGACACTGTTCTGTCATAAATTCACTTTTTGTCATATTGACATGTAATGATAATGAATCTGAAATTCTAATTTTTACTAATTTAAACTATTAAAATAGATTCCAGTGTTTTTTTGTCATACTTTATGAAATATGAACATTGTACAAAATATGGTGAATCCGGGACAGGCTGCTAGTTATAAATATGCTGAACTCAGATTGCTATCTGATAGGAACCACCCACACAAATAAAACTAGTGTATACTGATTGATATGCTGTACTTGTAATGTTGCAAAGGCATTTCAATGGCACATCCTGGATTTGCTTATGAGTTGTATGTGTTCCAATCTTTACATGTAAAATACGTAATATCTTCTGTTATTCAGTAGAAAATAGTCAATCGCATCTGCTTGACTGGAGAACATGAATAAAAGATAGTTTATAATAAAGTGATAAACATAACACGGGTAAGGAATGAAGAACATGTACATGGCTTAGCATATGTGTGCAATGTATATAAATATCATAATTTCCATAGCTCTAAATAAAAAACAGAAAGATTTACAATATACTATATGATGTAAGCAGGATACTACATCATCAAACAGCCTAGACTTAAAAGAAGCACTTATTGCTGCATTTTCTAAATACCACTTAATATGTTTTTATATATCATTTATTAAAGCAATCAAAACCTATAGTTTTTCTTTAAATATATTTAATTCATAACTTTAACTATAAAAAATGTAAAGCAGGTTATAAATATGAATTAGAATATTTACCATGTCTTCCTTATGGTCAGGAGATTCTTTGTCTTCTTGCTTGTATCATTCACAACGTTGAAGCGATCACTAAAACTTCGTTTCACTTCAGGCAGATCTCTCACAACAGCATCTCTAGGCAGCCTTAGAGATTTTCCTTTAATGAAATTACCGGACTTGGATAATTCAAACTTATGTCCAGATAATTCGGATGTGTTGCCGATACCTATAACTTTTTTTCGTTCCTTTTTTAAAGTTTCAATCGAGTCGCTATCAGTACCTTTTCGATTTTTTACTGATCCGTTTTTGCGATCATTATACCCCTGAACAAAACAGAGCATAATGTCATCAGGATATGACTCCTTCATTTATGCCTATTTAGACGGTCATGCCTTATCTTTTGAGTTTTTTTCACAAATCTTGTATCACTTTAACACCACTACATTATATTTAATTTGCACTTACAGATTCCTATCTAACAAACACACTTTCTAAACTTCAGTTAATCAGTTAACGGTAATTTCGATTTCGTTGTCTTTTAATAACTCGATAAATATGGGTACCTAAATAAAGTGTTATAATAGCCAGCCACTATTACTGTTAGAATTCGCTGAGCGATGTAAATTCTAAAACTACCAACAAATTGGTTGTCGAATTTCGAATGACAATTTATGTATACGTTCGGAAACACTAAGACATCTTTTAACAGCTGTTCACGAGGTACTGAACGATGACTGAGCCGGCAAGCTTGCATTCGCCTGCCCCCGCCTTGTCCTCAATGGCTCGGTAATTTAACGAGTGTTCTGACAGACACTGCAAGTTATGTTGAATAAGAAGTATTTAGTTACGAAGTATGTTTGAAAATGATAAATCTATGAATGATATAATTTATAGCCGTGACGATGTCCTCAATAAATTTTAAAAATGTTGCTTTTTAACGTTTACGTCAAAAGACGTGAGCCAAAATACACAAACATCTACGTCTTGGCACTACCTACCTAGTAATAGTAACTATGGATACCAGGTCAGAAAACAGAACCGTGACGAAATGGTCGTAGCCGAACATAGCCTTACCTTAATTATTAAAAAAAAATTAACAAAAAATAGTCTTAGAAACACGAGTGTAGTGTCAACATTTAGCGCAGATAATCAGGGCAATAGAATTTTCTATTGCCACCAGGAGGGAAAATATGAATAGGGAAGATTTTCAAAAGAAGGAAAACGGAATTAAAACATTTTCGAATATTCACATGTGACATCCGGGAATAGTACCGACTAAAATTTGTTAAAATTACTTTATCATTATAAAAATGAAGATTTTGCATTTCGACGTCAGTCCAAGGAGCAATTGCTAGAAATCCTGAGTATCAATGGAGGGAGTCAACGTGTTGACCATATACCGCGACATTTTATAGTAAGTGTTATCTTAGTTAGAGGTATTGCCTTGCTGCATTGCAGCGGAATTGAGTCGGTACGACCGGGGAAGTAAATCTCGCTCACATAAAACCGGCGTATAGTAACATATTTATTGTTTCGGACAGTTTTTGAGTAGCCGGTGGCACATTCGAGGGGTCCTCCCCTCCAATGTGCCACCAGCTACTCCTCCTGGAAAGGAGAGCAAAGCATTGGCATGGTAATTATGCGGATGTTCCTGGGCGTCAGTAGTCGTAGAAAGGCTCCGATATCTCGATTGCTCCTATATTATAAGAAAAACATGAGAAACTCATTGCAAATGTGAATGATTGCAAATGTGTGCCTAATAGGTAAAGCAAACCAAGTACACGCACTCCGCGTGTACAAAGGAAAAAATCGAATCTCTTGTAAGCCCTATCTCTCTGTTTGGCTATTTATCCGTACGTCCGGATTTGATAAAAGCAAAACTATGTATGAGGGACGCGTAAATTTAAGACATCGCTATATGTCTGAGTGATAAAAATTACTCCAATACTAAAGATATATGTATGAAGTCGGGTCGCCAATGTTTCTTCTTTGTATTCGCTCTGTGGTTCTTCTTCGGTTCAGCGCTTTGGCCGTGATGACGTCACACACAGACAAACAGACCTAGTTACTTTCACGTTTATAATATTTACTAATATTATCAACTATTAAAAACTTATAAATATAGTTTTATTTCATAGAAATTGAGTGCATAAGCATAGGCCCGCAAATTTTTGTTTCACGTATATGTGATGAACGAATTATATAAAGCTTTAGCAATAGTTTGTACGGGACCCTCCGCGGAAGTCAACTTGCACTTGATCAGTTTTTATTTCCTTTAATACTTAACATTCAACGCGACTCGTACATAGACGTCACGCTAAAACTGACACAGGCTCTCTCAGTTTTTTTTTAAGCTATGTCTTTTGGCGCGTTAGAGAAAGGTGATGAGAGTATTTTTTTACTATGCGCGCGCAGACTGTTCGAAAAATAAATACCAGGGTATTTTGGCTGTAGTTAACATTCTAATTTTTCAAAGAAAGCCGCCATAGTGCGTTATAATAAAACCTACAATGTATTAAATACATTTTTTCTATAGTTAGTGTAGTTTCTTTCTATAAACGTAGAATAAGAGCAAAGATAAAATTTTTAAAAAGATTTTTATCTTGTTACGCCAAAGAAGTATTACTTCTAACGAGTGTGCATAAATATAAACATATTTTTTTAAATCTTTGTCTCCCAAGAGATGTTATGATAACCTACCTATTAATCAAAAAACATTTTACCTGCAATGTATTTAAAAAGAAAAGGGTCTGTATATAAATATAGTTAAATAGTATAGTTGCAAAGTGAACTTCCTATATATAAATATATACATACACCGCGCTATACATTTGTTCAGATGTTTATGTTTTCATATACTTAAACTTCTAAACTTCATAGCAACGACGAACGAAAAGCCCTCATTTGTATATACTAAGAATGGAACCCGCAGGAACAATCGCGTGACTTCATCAATCGATAGATAAATGAATTCAAAATCGGGATTACTAAGGTTACCGAGAGCCAAACTTAATGTACTATATTAAGGGAATAAAGAGTAAACAATTACTCTTTTACAAACAAAAGTGCACAACTACCTAACCAGAGGATATTTGGTGTATAGCCAAGCCTACGGAGTTCTTAGGACCTTAAAGCTGGGATTTAAATGAAATATTTTAAAGGTTAAATTATCTATAAATTTAAAGTCATAATCTTAATCAGTTGATAATTATACTTAATAATAAAATATATGAACACGTCAAAAGTAGTTAGCCAAAAATTCATATTAAATATTATATTGAATTTATAAAGTGTATTGTGTGTGTGTATTGTGTGCGTGTATTGTGTGTGTATTGTGTGCGTGTATTGTGTGTGTGTGTATTGTGTGCGTGTATTGTGAGCGTGTATTGTGTGCGTGTATTGTGTGCGTGTATTGTGTGTGTGTATTGTGTGTGTGTATTGTGTGTGTGTATTGTGTGCGTGTATTGTGATCTGTTGTACAGCACAATTGCTATGACAGTTTATTGCCATCAAGTACAACAGTATCATGACGCTGTGGTAGAATCTGGCTTCCGACCGATATTGTCAATTGGCTGAATATTTTATCGTAAAAGTATTCGCCAACTCTCGGAAAACATATTTAAAACGAATGATTCCCAGCTACTGAAATTTCCAACTAGGTACTCTCCCCCCTCTCTGGACTTCCTTAGGACAGGGCATTGTAGCAGCATGTTACCAGAACTAAGAATGCGATTTGGCACTTCGACTTGATCCCAAAATGCCTTGCAAGTACAGGAACTCGTGAATAAACCCCAAAATACGTAACGGGAGTCCTCCCGGACTGGAAGTAAAAATAGTAAATAGAATTGTTAAAAAAAAGAATAAAGACCCTTTTACAATATCTTTATATAGATGATGATATTGTTATTTGTTTACACTTCAGTATCGTTAACATATTCCGTACGTACACTGTACTAAATACATCAAAGTGTAGCGAACAGTCTTCCAGGAAGGTTCCCAATTTGTCATATTTTTCAATATTTAATAAAGCAAGTACACATGATAAATAAACGGTTTTTTGATAAAAAAAAAAATTCCTATAAAATATAAGGGAGCACCAAGATTGCGAGCAATCAACAGCATCATCCAGTACCAGCGGTTAACACTTGCCATAATCTCTCAACAATAATAACTTAGGTTAATTAACTGCGTCGAGACCGTCAGAAATCTTGCGACTGTCAATACAGCTGGAGTGTAAAAACTTCCCATAAGTAGATTAATAAAACTGTCATCGTACATAATAATATCTTTGACAGTCTCACAAATTGTGTAACAGTTAACATTGTGAATACATCGTTTTGCGGGTAACGTCTTATTTAATTGAAATAATAGAATCAATGCATATTATATAAAAACATTAGTGCACTTCACCTACACATAAACAATAAGTGTGCCAAATTTCGTAAATAGTAGTCCAAAGTTTTTGCTTCACACACTAATGTTATAATTATTTTTTCCAGGTGTTATTGTCGCATAACTCCTTAGTGTCAGGACCGGTTTAGTTAAAACTTTGTGTGTATATAAAGTGGATTTTTTATGGATAGGAAACCAAATTTATTTCACCAGCCTGTTTCACCCGCATAACTCCACTCCTATTGCGGATATTGTGATAGTATACTTATCCTGGCCATAAATAATGTAAAAATAAAAAATGTTACATTTGAATTTGGAATCTGTCATTTTTGTACGATTGTTCATTGTGTTGTCTCGTTTTGGCGCCAATACATTGTACAATATTTTGCGATATAAAAATATAGTGGTCGTTTCTGAACTGATAAGTTAAAGGTGAATAGGGTGGTAAAATCGAAACAACTATTGAAGCGTTACGAAAAATTTTGTTTACGGATGAGAAAATTTTGACAATTGAGCGACATTTTGACAAACGAAATGACCGTATTGATGCTCAAAGCTTTAAGGAAGCTTCCCAATTTTCACACACTAATGTTATAATTCTTTTCCAGGTGTTATTGTCGCATAACTCCTTAGTGTCAGGACCGGTTTAATTAAAACTTTGTGTGTATATACAGTGGATTTTTTATGGATAGGAAACCAAATTTATTCCACCAGCCTGTTTCACCCGCATAATTCCACCCCTATTGCGGATATCGCGATAGTATACTTAGCCTGGCCATAAATAATGTTAAAATAAAAAATGTTACATTTGAATTTCGCTTCCCAATTAGTCGACAGAGTGCAACGTGGGCATTATCCGATTTCAGTGATGGTTTGGTGGGGCTATGAAGGATTAACTGGGCCATATTTTTGTGAAAGAGGTATCAAAAGATCGGCACAAGTGTATCAAGATACAATTCTTGAGAAGGCAGTTAAGGCGATTAATAACCCTATATTCAATAACAAAGTATGGTCCATCCAGCAAAACCAGGATCAGATCATAAAGCTCGATCAACTCAATCTTGGTTAAAAAGAACACTCCGGACTTCATCAGAGCCGAAGACTGCCCATCATCTATGACTCCAGATCTTAATCCGCTAGATTATGATTTATGGTCTATCTTACACTAAAAGACATCTTCAAATCAGAACAGTAGTTCCAGAGAATTGCGTGTTCAACCAAAATTCAACCTCACGTTTATAATATTAGTTACGGTATCTGTAATATGTACCTATATATTTGCGGCTATTCTGAAATTAACTATCTCCATTCAATCTGGTAGCTGTTGTCGAGATTCGGTCAGGAGCACTATATTTAGTCGAGTTGTACTACTTACTGGAAATAACGAAGTGGTATCAAAATTTGTCGGTTAGATTCAGAAATATTATGCCCGTTCAAAACTGGAAAGTATCAACGAAACAAATAAAAAAATAGGTTATGGATAACTAGGATTTACAGCAACATATGGTAACATATAACTGTTAAAAGACATTATAGAAATGAATATTTGCCAGAAGGGCACCTTATTACAAAGATCAGGACGTAGTGAATTTTGCAATATCGGTATTCTACCCATAAAAGGAGACTGCTCTCATATCAGCCACGAAATGAATGAAATGGCACAAAACCACACCTGAAGTAGGCTGTCTCCAAAGATGTGGACGAAAAAAAAGAAATAATAAGTTAGGAAAACTAATCAAGCAGTAGAATCTCATCCAGATGATACTGCCTTTGTTCAGGGTCGTTTAGACAACTATAATTTTAACAAATTTAGTTCAGTTGTATTATACAGAATGTTTTGTAAGACACTGTCCAAAGTTACAGTGCGTATTCAGTACTCAATTCTAATTCCGAATATCCAAGAAATATGAATCTAAAATTTTACCTAATTTGACTTCGAAAAGGAAAAGCTAGACCGGGCGGCCGCTACCCGCTCGGATAGTTGGCGCCCCCGGCGTATTTTGCTTTTAGGCTCGCGATTTTGCATTGGTTTCATGCGGTGAACATATCTTATGAAAATAAATGAAACCGACTTCGGTTATGTATAAATTTTGTATGTATTTATGCAATATTTCCTTTTTATGGATTACACAGGTGTATTACCTACCTGTCCTACAGAATATAATCTCTTACAGTACATGTTGTATAATCATGATGTAGCGTCATCCAGAATCGTGTGCAAGAACAATAATCTATTTTTTCTAATTTTTCTACTAATCAAATTTCGGAAGTGACAAACCACTCTGGACATCCTACTTATATCACAAACGCGTTTATTTCCCGCAAAACTACCAAACGAATCTTTATCAAAATTTGGCATAATCATCTAGACGTCGACGAATTATTTCTTACAACTCTATTTACTTTATATTAAAAACATATTTCAAATCTTGTAAACCCAGCCTTAATCCGATTCCGGGACCAAGCTCTACAAACAATGACTCACTGGATGTTTTCACGTGGGTTTTTTTAGCTCTCTTGGAATTAACAAGTGCGTAAATATCTTCAATTTTTTTATAAATAGGCACTATAAAATACGTGCGCATCACAAGGACACAATAAACATGAATGTAAGTATAATATAAAGCTATTTAGGTATATAGGTTATACGTAATGCATGATGAAGTAGTAAGGTACAACTTACGAGGTATACAAGATTATGTTTAAAACACCAGTAGGCTCTTAGAAATATAAAGCTAAAGTCATAGAGAGCAGTAACTTATGTTCTACGACTTTCGACATGGCTTAAGTTTAGATGGCATGCCCCCGGGGGAGGGGGGGGCATAGAGAAAGGGGGAGATGGTAAGGTCTATAAAATCAAGCCAAAAGGGGGACATAGTAAAGTCTATAAAATCAAGCAAAAAGGGGGAGATGGTAAGGTCTATAAAATCAAACAAAAAAAAAAACATAGACATCTAAAATTACCCAACCAGGAAAACGGCTGGGGAACTCTACGCAACCAAACAAAATATCACAATATAACCAAAATTAATAATTGGTGAATTTTAGGTATAGTAGCGCATTTTCTTTCACCCACTGATATCGGCCTCGAGGCCCGCAAACCTTAACATCCAAAAAAGTAAAAAACGGAATACACGTTAAGTTGTTCCTTGTAGTTTGGTCCTAAAAATCTTAAAGACGCGAAATGACGTCTACCAACGGGTAATCCCTGAGATCGCCTCTTGGCCCTTAACTATCCCGAATTCACTAAAAGTCGATGCAAATATGAGAACAAGGTCAAACTACCCGTGTTTGTTGATATTACGTCTCCTCAATTCGAGACACATTCAGTACAAAAATGTAACAGAAATAGGGTGTGACGCTTGTGACGAGCCGTGACGTAACTCGGACGTTACGACGAGGGCGTGTTGTTGTCACATTCATTGGCATCGTGCCCAAAGTATCATCTTTGGCGTGTTTAAAACAATTTTAGTGCGGCCGTGTCTATTTTACTATGACGCAGCCTTTATCCACCATAGAGTCTGGAGCTATGCACCTTGGCAAATTTAAAACAAATTTAGAGCAGCCGTGTCTATATCTCTATGACGCAGCTTTTATCCACCATAATGTCCAAAACTATTATTTTGGTGCATTTTAAACATTTTGAAAACGGTCGCATCTTTATATTTATGCCTTATGAATTATGATGCAGACGTTGTCCAGGATCGGTAAAAAAAATATAATTTAAAAGAAATTTAGTTAAGTTGTATTATATAGAATGTGTTTTAAGACACTGTGCAAAATTACAGATGTATTCAGAACTCAATTCTTATTCCGAATATCCAAAAAATATGAATCTAAAATTTGACCGAAATTGACTTCAGAAAAATTTCTTTTCTAGACTAGACCGGGCGGCCGCTACCCGCCCGGATAGTTGGCGCCCCCGGGGTAATTGACCTTTAGGCACGCGATTTTGCATTAGTTTCATGCGGTGAACATATCTTATGAAAATAAATGACACTAAATTCGGTGATGTATGGCGCGTTTAATATTTTCAACTAATCCAATTTTGGAGGAAGGGTTGAATCCTTCAGGACATCCTACTAATATCATAAAAGCGTTTATTTCACGCAAAAACTATTCCACGAATTTAGATCAAAATTTGGCATAAACATAGCTTACAATCTGGATTTTTATTATAGTACAGGACAACAATTTCTGACCATCAAGATTTCCGCATGTTTGCCATGGCAAGGAGGGCAACGCATGTAGCCCTCCTTGCCTTGTTTCCTACAATGTGCCACCGACTACGCACAAACCTCAAGAAACGCGACAGCAAAGCAGTCACTTTGAATAATATGGAAATACTTTTAATTCCAAATACATTAATGGTTCCTTGGGGCTTGGCACAGATCCGAGAGTAACCGCAGGTCATTAGTAGTTAGGAGTAACATTATAATACAAGCAGGTTGTGAACACATGTATGCACCTTAATAATTATTTCTAATTGACGTCAGACGATCTAATTAGGTTAGTGAATTCGTTGGTGTTACTATAAATTGCCACAAAACATGGTATGAAATAAGTAGAATATTCATTATTATAGGTATAATTAGCAAATGACAGAATAATTTCAAAAGCAGAACATGTGTGTTTATGCTATCTACCTCTTCAGATAGGAACCTAGAGGTGGCACCTTCTCGACACGCCACCGGCTCCGGCTGCAATGGCCACTGCATCTTATTACTCTTATTACAAATAATTATAGTTATCACATGCAGACAGACAGCTCTTAGGGACTTTGTTTTATAATAATTTCATATTATATACTAAAACGAAAGGTCCCTAACTCGCATTAAACATGAAACTACAGGTGCTTGGAGTTAAACATTTTGCATGGGGTATTTTTTACTCACAAAGATGTGATTTTGGCAAATGGGTATTTACACATATGTCTGTGTAGATAAAACTAAACGCGTTACGAATGCTATTGCTTTGTACTTTTACACTTTTATAAAATTACTAGCTGTCCCGACAGACGTTGTTCTGTCATAGATTTATTTGTTGTCATTGTAACGTGTAAACATTAAAAAAATGTGAAGGGTGAACAACCCCTATCACTTAGGGGTATGAAAAATAAACAGTAGCCGATTCTCAGGCCTACTGAATATGCATATGACATAGTTAAAAAATCGATAAAGACGTTTCAGAGGAGAAATGTAACTAACATTGTGACACGAGAATTTTACACTTAAGATTATAAATACCTGAAGTAGAACAGAAATATTTATTCAATGCTTCACAGGATCGCAATATAGATATATAAATAATACATATTAATAATAAAAAGAAATAAAAAACAAATTGTGTTGTAAGTTGATTACAAGGCCTTATTATCTGTAAACAACGGTATGTGAGCACTGAAAGCCCAGTCATGAAGGCTCCGCAGCTCCTCCAGCCCCAGGATACTACGAGGCCGGAGTATATATTTATAGCTACAGGTCAATGTCAAGAATTATGTACCTATATGTATTTTAGTTAGGAAGATGTAGTATAATGCACCATGCATGAACCTACCTCTTCCTATGCAACGGAACTGGGCCGGCACGACCGGGGAAGGTACCTCGCGCTCACATAATACCGCCGTAAAGTGACATCTTCAGTGTCGTGTTTCGTGCGGTTGGTGAGTAGCCGGTGGCCATTGGACGGGGGGAGGAGGGCAGCGCATCGACATAGTAATTATGTGAATGTCCATGGGCATCGGTAGCCGTAAAAAGGCCGATTTCTCGTTTGCCCCCAATTATATAAATAAAATTAATGGAACCGCAAATAACAAAATTAAATAAACGAATTAAAAAGATTATTAATACTAAGATAATATATACACACAGACATACATACACACATATCTAGAATATTCTAGATATGTGTATATTAGAAATCACTTCACATATTTTAATGGCGTTAATACACTTTGTGGAGGGATGATTACGAGTCAAAGTGCAGATCCTCTTCTTTACTACGAGTGCCAACGATCTTTATCATTCCCGATATGGGAGAATTGGCACCTAGGTATCGCGTGACCGAGTGGTACCACTTCGGTCGTGGCGGCCCAATTCCGGTGCAATGCAAAGATGTTACTTCTTCTTTATCCTAGCCTTATCACGTTACTATGTCAGATAATATCTGCAGCGGCTACTAAATCTGGGGGCCGTGACCATGGCGCCAGTTTTTACACAGAGCGCCTGCCCGTCTGCCTCTGCTACCCAGAAGGAAATCGAAACCCAAGCCTAGAGTGGAATTCCTAGAGTAAGTTAGCAAAAGGTTTCAACCCTGTCATGTACCACATGACGGATTTGAAACCTTGACCACCGGAATGGAGGTAACCACAAGACCACCACGGCTATTTCTGCCGTACCTAAAAACAATAGAAGTAGCACTCTTACTATTAATTTTAGTTGTCTGGCCAAACGATGTGGGTGGGAAGACACGGGTATTCATCACCGCACGTGCCCTCTGCGGGTCAATTAGGAAAATGGGCGGGTCAGTACTGAATCGGTTTAATTCATTTCGCATTGACGTTTGTAACTCATCGAAGGACAATAAGAGCAATTAGATCAGGACAAAAGCAATAAACCAATAACACCGACTGATATATCGTGACACACTTTCGTTTCGTCGAGTTTCAAATCACAACGGTTCTATGAAATTTCGCTTCAAAGAGTAGTTCAAAGTTCAAGGCCCGCATCTTTCGGCTCCATATTTAAACTCCACCTCATTTAAAAACAGGACAGTTCCGCTGTCCTGTTTTTAAATGAGGTGGAATTTTAAATGAGTCGAAAAAAAACCTAAAGTTTTTGCAGCACTTAGTCTAGCAATATTGTTACAATTAAAAATAAAAAAATGTTACATTTGTATTTGGAATCTGCCATTTTTATACAATTGGTAGTTGTATTTTCTCACTTTGGCGCCAATAAATTGTACAATATTTTGCGATATTAAAATGGAGTGGGGTGATAAAGAGAACAGAATCGCTGTGATTGCACTACACTAGGTAGGTATAGAGCTAAATGCAGTTCTTAAAACACTCCATACACTTGGTATTAGTCAAATGTTCATGTACCGCGATATTAATAGGTACAATGACACTTCCCCTGTTTGTGAAACACACAGATAGATCTGGCTGTCATCTCAGTGTTCGCAACGAAAAAGGTGGTCAAAGCTGCAAGGGAAATAATTCGATGAAGTCCTGTCCGAAAGTGAAAGATTTTGTCTCGGGAAATGAATTTAACACCTGGAACCATGTCATGTGTTTTAGTAGGTGACTTAGGAGTCATAGCCCATAAAACACGTACCTGTCATTTATCATAATAAATTAAAGATGAACGGGGAGGTATGATGGAAACAACTACTGAAGCGGTACGCAAAGGGAGGTCACAGAAAAAAAATCTTAATGTATGCAATTTTATTTACAATATAGCAATATTTAAACAAACAAAATGAACGTATTTATGTTCGAAGCTCTAAGGAAGCTTACCAATTAGTTGGCAGAGTACAACGTGGGCATTATCCTACTTTAGTCACAGTTTAGTGGGGTGTTAGCTATGAAGGAGTGATTGAGCCCTATTTTTGCCTTAACTGCCGACCTTAATCCGCTGGATTATGATTAATGGTTAGTTTTAGAGAGTGCAGCTTGCTCTAAACGCCCTGATAATTGCAAGTTACTAAAACAACCCATACGATTGGCAGTGAAGAGTTTCCCCATGGAAAGAGTGCGTGCTTCCGTTGATAGCTGGCCTCGACGTTCAAGGAACTGTATTGCTGCCAATAGCGACCACTTCGAATAAATTTTTTATATTTTCAATGTTTTTTATTTGTGTACTAAACTAACACACTGTAGAAGTAACAAATGTTATTTGCAATTAGATTTTTTTTTTCAAGACTAGACTACACATGTTTTTATGACAAACGAGCAGTCCGAGTGTTTTAATGACTACCGTCGCATCGAAATTTTGTTAATATGTTACCCTCCTTACCTTTCCATGGGCCACCGGAAACTCACAAACCATACGAGACGAGACGTGGCTATCCTTTTAGGGCGGTTTTAGGGATTCCGCTGTGCGTCATGGCACTACGTCTGATTATCAAGTGTGCCAGAAAATTACCCGTTCAAAGACCTACTTTATGGGAATCTGACCGCCTTCAAACGTACCGAAACACTCAAAGCGATGCGTGTGCGTCACTGAAATGGGTCGTCCCGTTAAACAACCGTTCGGTGACCCTATTGCTCTGTTCAGAGCTAGACATATAAAAGGCACGGCATACGCTGGACTTGTTTTCACGAATGATCGAGTTGCTGAGCGGTGAGTGGTGTCGAGTGGCACCTGTGCCTATTAGTTAGCAGCAACTAACCACATCCCGCGTAGAGCTGCTAAAATTAGCGACGCCATTAGTGATAACGTGCTTGGACACTACTGGCAAATAATA
Organism: Eumaeus atala; assembly: GCA_017140195.1. Taxonomy (NCBI): domain Eukaryota; kingdom Metazoa; phylum Arthropoda; class Insecta; order Lepidoptera; family Lycaenidae; genus Eumaeus; species Eumaeus atala. The sequence continues at coordinate 195,941 of JAFELO010001157.1, forward strand.
TCATTTGTCTAATTAAACATATTAACATAAATATTTTATGACATAACAAGTACTACGTAAATATTTTATGACTACCGACGCCCATAAACATCTGTGTAGTTAGCGATGCGTTGCCGTCCTTTCCTCCCCTACAATTGGCCATTGCCTCACGACGCACTTCGTGTGACGCTGAAGTTGTCACTTCACGGCGGTACCAGGTGAGTGAGAGGTACCTCTCCGATCGCACCGGTCCAATTCCGCTGCAAGGCAGCATGGTACTACATCATACTAAAGTATAAGTGTCAAAGATACAGTCGGGGTCTTTTGAAGACTATCGATGCATAGACATCCCACAATTATTACGCAAACGTCTTCTCCTCCGCTCCAATTAGCCATCGGAAACTCATGAGCCACAAAGCCCAATATCGTAATAATTGAAAGCAATTCTGTCAATATTGTCGTTATCATGTGAGCGAGAGGGGCGGCTCCTCTCTCGCTGACATAATAAATAGTAACTCCGGTCGTACCAGAGTTCCAGCTCAGTTCGGCGGCTATGCATCATTTACTCTTAGAATGCGTTATTCTAAGCCCTTACTAAACCAGCAGGGGAAGATGCATCACCTAATAAGTTGGCACAGAGAAAGAAGGAGAAAAATGCAAGTGGCTCGTAATGTGACATATGGCGCCCGTAGGGGGAGGCCTACGTCCAGCTGTGGATGCCGTCCGGCTGATGCTGTTGATGATGTTGATAGAAAAAGGCGTTTAAAATCCTCTTTTTTTAGAGATATCCAAGTTTACGATAGTACTGATGCACTTTGCAGATTGAAATATTTAAAGGCGTTACACGCCACTTTTAGTCTAGACTAGTTCTCTCATCTTAATTTGTCACCCCTAGTCCAGTCTAGTTTTCTCGTCATAAGTTGCCACTTGTAGTCCTGTCTAGTTCTCTCGTCGTAAGTTGCCACTTCTAGTCCAGTCTAGTTCCCTCATCGTAAGTTTCCACTTCTAGTCCAGTCTAGCTCTCTCGTCGTAAGTTGCTAGTTCTAGTCCAGGCTAGTTCTCTCATCGTAAGTTGCCATTTCTACTCCAGTTCTCTCATCGTAATCTAAATGTCTACGTCTGGTATCATCAGATGTCTACATCTGGCATCACTAGATTTATGGTCCCTACTGTAAAGAAAACTACGTAGCTCTATGTACCTTCGTAATTAAGAAAGGCAAATAACTTTTATTTCACGTAAACAGTACGTTATCTGAAGACAAGTTAAATAAATGCGATACAGTGAAGTTACTGATATAAGACACGTTACAGGAACGCATGTAGACTGGTGTCTTATCAAAGACAACCTTGAATCTTCAGCCAGAAGCATTCAAAAGTCATAGCCAGAAAGTTGATTATAAAACCTTTCGACATAAACCATAGAATGTAATCATAAAAGATTAATGACCGTTTCCGATCTATACTAATGATGTAAAGTTTCTTTGTATGAACGCGCTAATCTCAGGAACTACTGCTCGAATTGAATTTTTTTTTGTGTTGCATAGTACACATGTAATATACGCTATATGTTTATACCAGGACACTACGTCTATCGGAGTGACGCGGGTGAAACTGCCGAGGTGTTGCTAATATTCTATACATCAATGGATTTGGATACTGATGATAAGATTTTGACATAAGTTCTATACGAAATATGTAAAATTTTCTGTATCCGGTTGCCTAAGCTAATATTGATAACTCCCGTAATTCGTTCTGAAGACCGCTAAACTATACGGTCTCAAGGCTAAATGGACGAGATTTTGAGACCGTATAAATTAGGTGATTTCCAAACCACGTGAAGGCGGTTCGGGGAGAGGTTGCCTTCGTAGGGGTTTACTTCTCCGAACCGCAATCTGGCGGCCCTAGAACGGTTTCTGGAAAGGTCGAAGGCTGCTGGTAGAGCAGCTAGCCCCCCTCCAGGTGCTCGTGGCCGGGAACCTCAATGCCAAGTCCACGGTTTGGGTAACCCGGTCATGAACCCGAAAGGGAGGGAGGTGGAGAAGTGGGCGGTAGCCGCCGGACTGTCCCTCCTCAACATAGGGACAGTCCAGACGTGCGTGCGATGGTCGGGAGGTACAGTGGTGGACGTAAGTTTCGCCAGGCCGGCCATAGCACGCAGAGTGGAGGGGTGGAGGGTGTGGACGGGCGTGGAGACACACCCGGACATACGGTTCGGGAAGGCTCCAGCTTTCGTTCGTCCCACGTCATCGTCGTCGTCGCCTAGGTGGCAAAGCCGGTTTCCGCGTTGGGCACTCACTAAGCTCAACCAGGAGCTGGCAGAGGAGGCCGCCATCGTCGGCCTTTGGAGCCTTCCGCCGCTGTCGGATTTAGGGGTGGACGAGGCGGCTGGTCAGCTTAGCCACACATACACTGCGGTGTGCAGAGCGGCCATGCCGCCCGCGAGGAGTCCGCCCAGCAGCGGGCGCTCTATTGGTGGACGGCCAAATTTTCCGGCCTTCGGGCCGCCTGCAACGGGCCCAAGAGGCAGTACACCCAGAGCAGGCGGAGACGCCCCCAGGACGTCGACAGGGACGACAGGCTGCGCAGGATCTATGTCGAGAAAGTGAAGATCTTGCAGCTGGCCATTTGCCGAGCCAAGGAGGAGGCCCAGCTGGAGCTCGTTTGGTATCTCGAGAGAGACCCCTAGGGTCGACCGTACAAATGGAGATGGTCCAGCTGGACCTACTGGGGAGGATCGTCGGGGAGTTGTTCCCCGACATACCCGTAGGCTTCATGCCCCCCAGGATGGCTCGGCAGACGTCGGACTAGGAGGATGTTGTTCCGCCATCCGCCACGGAGGCTGAAATGGAGGCGATTCTGACTCGCGTCCAGAGTAAGAAGAGGGCACCGGATCCAGATGGGGTGCACGTGAGGGTGTTGGCAATCTCTCTCCTGCACCTCGGGGATAGCCTCGACCGCTGCCTGCGGTCTGGCCAATTTCCGGGGGCATGGAAGGAGGGTCGGCTCTGCATGCTTCCAAAGGCAGGGCGGCACAAGGACTCGGTGTGCTCCTGAACGAGACTGAAACTCCTGAAAGGCTTTAACGTAGCCTCGCGTCTCGATCAACTTTGAGGAGGACACAGGACCCGGACTCTCGGAGTCACAGTTCGGGTTCCCAGCACATCGGTCGACCATCGATGCCATCAAGCGCCAGCGGGCGATGACGGGTGAAGCGGAACACAGGGGGGGTGGTGGTCGCGGTGTCGTTTGACATCGCTAACGCATTCAACAGTCTCTCGCACAGCGTGATAGGGAGACACTGGTCTTCTTTAAGGTGCCTCCCTATCTCGTGAGGCTATTGGATTGTATCTCTCCGGTCGCAAAGTAGCTCTCGAGAACCGGTCGGGGTCCGCGGATTGGCGGCGAGTTGGGCGCGGCGTTCCGCAGTTCTGTGCTTGGACCGGTCCTGTGGAACGTTGGCTACGACTGGGTCCTGCGAGGCCGTCTCCTCCCAGGAATGGGTGTCATCTGTTACGCGGATGCCACCCTCGTCTATGCCCGGGGACGAGACTACAAGGAGGCGACGCGGCTGGCAGAGGTGGGCATTGACCTCGTGATCAGCCGCAAAGAGAGGTTCTTCTCTTCCGCGGGACCGGCCGCAGGAGGGGGCCGCTCTGCAGATCGGAGAGGAGAGGGTCAGGTTGAGCCCCCACATAAAATATCTGGGGCTCATCCTTCGGTCCACACTTCGCTATGGCGGGATCGAAGGTTGTGAAGGCGGCGAGTGCGCTGGGTAGACTCCTTCCGAACCTCGGAGGACCCAGCGCCTCCTGCAGGCAGCTGTACTCCGGTGTCTGTCGGAGTAGTGGTTTGGGCGGATCTTATCACTGCGAGAAATAAGGCCCATCTGCGCTCTGCGCAGAGGGTCATCGCAGTGATGTCGATTCTAGGGTACCGTACTGTATTATGGGTTGCAGCAACAGCCCTAGCCTAGGGCGATCTGTCGTGGGAACTCCTGTTCGTGCCGAGAGCTGCTCCTATGTCTCGTATAGGAGGGCACTTGGCCTGAACCACACGCACGACGAGATCCTGCGGGTTTGCCGGTTAGGGCATGTGGCGTTAATGCAGAGGTGGGGGAAAACCTGGCGCGGTAGCCGTAGAGAGATAACGGCTGCCTTGCGCCCGATCCCCGAGCGGTGGACGCGCCGTAGGCGCAATCTCCTCACCTTCCGTCATAGTTGTTTCGGTGAGAATCTGTGTAAGACGGCCCACAGGGAGCCGACGAATCGTTGTCACGATTGTAACGCGGCGGTGGACACCCTCAAGGTGTGCCCGAGATAGGCGGCGCTGCGCCACATCTGACATCAGTTGTCTGTCATGTCCCAGAAGGAAGCCGACGAGAGGGTGAGAGAGGAGGCTGCTGTCGCCGCCTCCCCCCCCCCCCCCCCCCC
>JAFELO010001157.1:200356-211323 GCA_017140195.1 Eumaeus atala
CCCCCCCCCCGCCGACGACGAAGGAGGCGCTATATATTGACGCAAGTCGTTTTGTTACGAAGCGTTCACCCATCAGCAGGCGAAGCCTCGGCCCCCGCGGTCATGCTCCTTTCCGTGAGCCAAACGTTCACGCCAGCGCGGCGAAGCGCAGCAGTGGAAATATTTGATTATTTATTTGTGTGTCTGCATTGAATAGGTTAGGAAACTATTGGACCGTTTTGAGAAAATATTTTGCTATTACAATCCTAACTCTGATGAACATAGGCTATGACATAACACTTTCGAAAACTCCGATAATGTAACCAAAGGTGTGAAAAAAATATCAAAATGAATCCTTACATAGATGCAGAGACTCTTTTACAACTAGCTGTCCCGACAGGCGTTGCTCTGTCAGTGATTGTATTTGTTGTCATGAGGTAGTCATCGATTTACAAAAATAAGGATACAAGATTTCATATTCAACTGTGTCCGTTCAAATGTCAACCTAACATAGAGGACTTGAAGTCGTTTTTACAATACATATTCTACTAAAAAGATGTGCAATATATAAACATATTACTATAGATGTCAATATTACGCCCATGTGTTTAAGTTGTTTTTACAAAGTACACAATTCGACAGTTTTTGCATATCTTTTATGTATATATTGACGGTTCTTCTAAATCTATGTGTAGGGTGTAATCTTTAAGTGGCTATTTAAAATTTCAAATTTTTGTAAATCGATGATTTTTTACTATATTTTGTAAAATATCCGTGCGAAGCCAGGACAGACTTTTAGTTGTAAGTACGCCGGTAAGCAGGTATTTACCTAATTCATATTAACAAAATAACATCACTCTACGGCGGCATTGATACCGCGAGGGGCACTTCTCTGGTCGTGCCCGCCCAATTCCGTTGCATAAGAGGATGTAGTATCATGTACCATGCATGGCGCTACCTCCACCTATGTATCATGGCACTACGCCTTCCTAAAACTGTACTAAAGGTGTTATCAAATATTGAATTATCACAAAGACCACTGAGAATTACAACTACTCCAGTGTCAGTTGGTGCCTGGCCTATTTGTGTAGGCGTAAAGTAGTGAAGCAAGTTAATCATTAAAATCCTCAATAAACTTATATTCTATTCTAGAATGTTTCAAAGACGGCCCCGGTCCCCTCGGCCCCTTGGCCGTTAATAATAGTTACCTCAGCTAAACTTACATAAGTATTGGTATGCATGCTTCCCATCTACGGGAAAGGAAGGTCCACCTATCGACCACAATCTCACCTAGACCGTGGCCCGACGTGAAAAGGAAAAAAACTGGTAGTACTGGGTACGGAACACGGTGTAAAAACCCCGTCTCATTAATATCAATTAATATCAACAGATATTCTATTTTCCGCTCCCTACTTTAGCTGATGACTCACCATTTTTAGTCGTTAACTTTGATAAGAATATCTAACACGGAATATCTACGCCTACACAAACTTTCAACTTAATACTACATAGAAGGAAATTAGATTATCGAGATATCTAATATGTATTACTTAGGTATATTACCATCCCCACCATGGTTCAAGCCTTTCGGTGGCGTTGGGGCTCAGTAGCCACGGGTGAACACTGACATCTTGAGTGAAGCTAATTAAACCGAGGGGGCTGCTCTTTGTACCTCTCTTATGAGAAGAGGGGACACAAGAGCAGGCGGAGGAGGCGCTTTTGTGCATGGGGCATGGGGCGAGGATGGGAACATCATCCCATTGCACTGTCCCAAAGTCGGTCGGTTGGTATGTAGCCTGATATCGATCCCTTAGGGTATTTACTACGTGTCGAGGTGCCCGATGATTTGTAGTTACAGAGCATCTCGCCGAAGACAGCACTAATGTCGCTCGGGGTGTTTTTTGTAGGTATTCGGCACTAAAATGTGCCGCGAGAGCCTCACACCACTGGACCCCACCTAGAGCCGGTGACGGCGCACATATGCGTTTCAGTTTAGTGTCAGCTTCTGCAGCTTTTCCTCGGGATTTCATTTTTTCGGGATAAAATTTATTTTTGTGTTATTCCATATTGTAACCAATCTGTACCAAGTAACTGTGCAAAATATCATCTAAATTTATTCTGTACATTTTCCGTGAAAGAATAACTAGCACACGTGCATACTTTCACATCCATTATTACAAAAAAAAAAATTAAAACTAATAAAGTAAACCTTTTCACTTTTATATATTTTTTTGAATTATAAGAGTGAAAAGTTTGTTTGGCTTAACTTGTTGTTCGCAGATACTACTGTACCTACCGCTTGAAAAAGTATTTCATTATTATATGTTTCATCTATCAAGAAAGGCTTATGGCCTAGGTATATTTCGACCGATAGGACCGGCGCTAAGCGGAGTTTATAACACTAGTAGGACAAACATACATTTAGGTAACTTTAGTAATATTTAAACTTTTCAGAACTAAACTTGCGATCCGCCCCGGCTTCACCTGTGAAAAGACACCGGATTGTTACCTACGTTACAAAAAAAGGCTACAAAAGAAAAGCTAGCCATTAGTGAAAACCGCGTGAAAATCCTTTCATTTCCGTTTTGAGAAAATTGACCACACAAGGACAGAGCGTTTTTGGACACTTTGTACAGATCCATATATAGATTATTTTCATATTTCTTTTAACAAATTCCAAATGGCACTCACCGTCGACGTTTCAGCAAAACATCGGGGGTGATACTACATCTGCTCTTCAGCCACGCCTGCCTGATGTTAGCCAACGGTAGACTGGCACGTCTCAAGCCAAATATCAGCAAGGAAGCTCTCGACATCTTCGGCTTAGGATTAACAGCCTCTTCACTCATGGGAACTGGACATTGCTATACACTAGCACGAAATATATCACACAGTTTTAATGACAAGATGTTTCACGTGCGCAGGCGCAACACTGCGCGTCTCTGAAACTTATCACAGTATTCGCAGTGATATTGTGTAAATAAAACCATAGCAGTATTTGTATATTGATATGACTTTGTGTTTATTATATTGCGAAAACATGTTTTTTCGCTTTACCATTAGTGATCCACTTGATACAATGTATATTTAATCCGTAGCTGTATGTGTCTAGGTTTAAGGGACTCAGTTGCGGTCGAATTTGGTAGTAGAGAGAATACCTCTCGCTCACATGTAACCGTCGCAAAGTGACAGCTATGCTTTCAGGTATTGTGCTGTTTGTGAGTTTTCATCGACCCATTAGAGGGGCGGCGTAGGAAAAGGAAGCAAAACATCTGCATAACAATAGTGTTGATGTCCATGGGCGTAGTTATTCATCGAAAGACTCCGATTTCTCGGTTGTCCCTTTATGTATAAAAAAAAAAAGAATACTCATCTTTCATTATTAACTATCTGTGCCTAAAAATGGCCTAATCGAAGAATACTGTAATAGTACAGGGCCTAAGGCAAAGACTCTATCATACAAGCTCATACTGGCTTATACGAGATATGCTAATTCGGACCAAATTTTGTGACCACTAGGGTGTGTTTTTCTCTATTTAGCATACCACTAATGTTTCAATTTAGAGATATATTATATTATTATTTAACGAAGTCGGCTGTAAAACTTTCAGCCAACGGCGCATGATCTCACATATTTTCAAGCGGGATAATGTATATTGCCCGATCTTTCTTAATGTGGATACACATTAAGAAAGATTTAACGTTACCTTTAACTAATTCCATACTAACCATCTATATTACCGGCTGGTGAGAGGTAACATAGCTCCCACACCGTGGTTCACGCATTGTCGTGGCGGTGGGGCTCAGTAACCTGGGATGAACCGAGACACCTTGGGCGGAGCCAATTGAACTAAAGATGGAACTGTTCTTTGTACCCCTCTATAATAAGATGGGACTAAAGAGCACGAGGAGCTGGCGCTCTTTGTACTCCACTTATAAGAAGAACAAGAAAGAAAGACAAGAAGAAGGTGGCGCTTTTGCACATGGGGCAAGGGGCGAGGATGGGAACCTCCCCTTATTGCACTGTCCATCACAACTCCATTTGTGGATTCGGTCCCTTAGGGGGCTGACTAGCCGTCGAGGTGCACTGATTATTTGCTGTTCCAGGGCGCCTCACCAAAGACGACACTAATCTCACTAGCGGTTGTTTTTGTGGGTATTCAGCACTATAACGTGGCGCAAGCCCCACACACCGCTGGGCTTCCACCCAGGTCCAGTGAAGGCTCTTAAATGCGTTTCCCCGCGCGAAAAAAAAAGTGGAAACGTAGCTCGGATAAACGTGCATGTAGCGCCAGAGGTGGCGTTTCCCGCTCAGGTCGTGGATGCTTAATCCATGTATTGGATTTATTATTTTTTTGAGCTTCGATTGTTCGTTGATCACCTTATACTACAAAAATACGTGAGACTAAAATTGTGAATAAAAACATTTTCATTTCGTTTAAGCAGCTAATCAACCAATTTGGCGCAATCTAAAGGCACGCTTTTCTTTTTTTCGGACCTAAACTTATGCTGAGGGAGCAAGTGAAGCAGAGGCGCCAAAACAGCTTCAAAGAACTGTTATAATAATAATAATAACGCTTATTTCCGAAGAGGAATTCATAAATTGTAACTGGGCAATTGAAAGGTGCACTGTGCTTTCTTACTTCTATTGATTGTTTTGTACTAAACTATTGTGTGGAGATAAAATAAAGTTTTGCCAATGTTTACTTCATTTATTTAGTGTCTAATCCAACGAGCTCTAGATAACATGAGTATTAGTGTAATACCCCGTGGAAAGGATATAGTTTCAAATGCTCATACGGGTATATATAGAAGGCGCCCATGTATAAATAAGGGCGCCACATCTACCAGAGCCTAGGGCGGCATGGATCTTAAATACACAAGCATTGAGTAGGTTGCATGGGGTATTAATAACTATGAAATTTCAAATACAACAAGATAGGTAGACGTCGGACCGTCCACAGAGAATGAGTACTGAGTAGGTTACATGACGAGTTACTAAGGATGAAATTTGAATTGTCAGGTAGGGGCTAGGACAACATCGACCCTAAATACTCCACTGAACATGAGTATTAAGTTACCTAACACTCATTAGCATGAGTATTCATGCTCAGTATTAAGTGTTACTCAGTAGGAGCCATTTGACTCAAGCGAGAGTGCAGACGCTGACGTGACATCACGGATTTTATTGATCTAACTCAATCAAGTACGTTTCTAAGGCTTCTATGTAATCTAATATTTTACCGGCTTTCTCTTGTTTACCTTAAGTTATTTTTTTATTGTGAGATTTAAGTGCAACATCATTTTATTGTAGCACTTGGCGTTTGCACCTGGCGTTGCCCACATGTTTCTTTCCTTCTCCGCAAGTTCGGAATATTCTTTATCACGTAGAATCCAGACCTGGGACGCCCCCTAAGTGTATAAAATACATAGAGGTAATATATGTAGAGAAGGGCTGCAATAGGCAGTTAATAGTTATATGACGGCGGCTGGCCGTTTTGATAAATAGAGAAGGAAGATGTGCAAGCAGTACTTATATTTGTTTATCTAATCTCCAAGGTGCACAGGGCACAGAGAAATTAATCAAGAAAGAGTTTCGATTAACGGAGGAAGATATGGAAGCAGTACTATATTTGTCTGTCTAATCACGAATGTACATCGGGCAGAGAGAAATTAATGAGAAAACTATCTTGATGAATAGAGAAGGAAGATGTAAAAACAGTGCAGTCTTTGCTTATCTAATCGCATGCGCATTAGCGCAGAAAGAAACGAATGAAAAAAGAGAGACTGAAAGTATACAACATTTGTTGTCTCTCTATCTACACGATCTCTATGAAAAAATGTGTCCGTAATAGGTGGCGCCACTTCCGCAAGGCTAGTGACACGTATAGGCAGCGCCCCTTGTATAAATGTTGACTTACTCATTTTTGCTCATGTCACACATCTACGAAAGTGCGCCACTATGAGACCGTCAGTGGCAAAATCTGTCTGTATTTTGAATATGTTTCAAAAAGCCTCATCATCATCAGCCGGATATCATTCACTGCTGTGCATAGGCCTGCCCCATAGATATTTTAGATTAGAAAATCCAAAGATAATAATAGGTAAAAGGGCGATAAGGGAACAGTAGTAGAAAAAATAAATAAAAAACAAAAAATATCTGTTAGTATGCTTGTCTGTCTGTACACGCTAGTCTCCGGCACTAATAGACGTACTTGAATAGAACTTTTTTTGTTATATAGCTAATGAACCTGGGTATAATTTATTTTAAAAACTGGAACATCTTCAGGAAAAGAAACATTTCCAAGTTTTTTCTTAATCAAAGGAGTACGCGAACGAAGTCAATGGCATCAGCTTGTCCATAATGAACATTTTGACCCAACGATTTTGCTTTAGTAAATTGTGCGATGTCTTAGACAACATCGCTCAAAGTACAATCAATAATATTGATTTTTTTATCACATTACAAAGTTTATCACATTTCATATTACATGATGTGAAAAACCCATGACCAATTGCGCTGATTCATGGATCCTCCCGGCCTCGGTCCGACACAAAAAAATCTTACAAGTACCTACGTGTTTTTATTAATGATAAATTGTAACTTGTAAATGTGTCCACTCCTCCCTATGTTGGAGCATTGGGTTGCTCCAAAAGGGGGACCAGTAATAATGTAGTAAGAGGTAGGTTGTGCCATGCTACATTGCACTCGAATTGGGTCGGCTCGACCGGGAAGGTTCCTCTCACTCACATGATACCGGCATAAAATAATCTTCGGTGTCGCATTTCATGAGATTTGTGAGTAGTCGGTGGCCCATTGAGAGGGTAGGAAAGAAGGGTATCGGCATAGTAATAATGCGGATATTCATGGGCATCAGTATCGTAAATAAGGATATACGAAATGAGATTATTAAGACCCGTATGTAATGAGATTATTATACATGAAATGAGATTATTATACTTTAAATGAGATTATTATACACGAAATGAGATTATTATATATGAAATTATATTATCATACATGGAATGAGATTATTACACATGAAATGAGATTATTATACATAAAATGAGATTATTATACACGAAATGAGATTGTTATATATGAAATGAGATTAATATACACGAAATGAGATTATTATTTACGAAATGAGATTATTAGACATGAAATGAGATTATTATATACGAAACGAGATTATTATACACGAAATGAGATTATTATACACGAAATGAGATTATTATACACGAAATGAGATTATTATACAATAATCTAATTTCGTGTATAATAATCTGTTATTATACACGAAATTAGATTATTGTATATGAAATGAGAATATTATGTATTCTTACTTCTAGCATACTTAGGTAAAGATTAACAGATTAACATTTACTCATTCGTCAGTCCCGCTCAGTTTGTTTCGCCGATTCTTTTCAGGAGGATTCGGCTTGAACCGGTTAGACAGTAAGTATTAAAAGTGACGACGTTCAAAAAGATATATGTCATGAAAATATTTTGAATAAAACATTTCGATTTTTAATTTTGATCTGCTCGATACTTACCTTAAGTACTACTACCACGTATTGATTTTAAATTTTTGCCCTTGATATTAAATACTTATAGGGAACCCGTGAAACCGAAATTTGTAGTTCCTAATAGCACATCTGAACTGTAATAGGATCCCGTGAAACAGGGCCCTTCTCCGCCAGCCGGACTCTCACAGGCCTCCCCGATGGAGCCTGTCCATAAAATTATTGTTAGCAAAATATTGACAATAAAAAAAAATATAACGTAGCGAATTGAATCATTAAAATGTATTCGCAGTGTCAATCGAAGATGGAATATGACGAACTGCGATTTAAAAGCAGTCGTCATATTGCAGATAAACGGCGTGCCAAGCCACTATTGTCCGCCACACAATGCAGTATTCACGGAAACCTCGCCACGATATTACTATCCGAATAATACGAACGACAATAGCCAAGAAACCTAGCGAATTATTTCAATCAAAAAAAAAAAATCGGGCAATTATTGTAGCTGGGTCAGCTGGGTGACCTAAGAATACCCTCACCCTCAATTCAAGCCCAGGGTGACGTAGAAGTCGTCAAAGCGTCGCGAAGTCTCTTGACACCTAAGAAGCTTCAGCTGCGAGCTGGTTGGGGTTTAGGGATGTCTCCGTGATCAACAGGTTTAAAACCGGAAGTGATCACCGATTGGTTAGAGGCTCTCTGAATATAGGCTTTCGACGCGAGCATGTCCGGTTAGTACAGTCGATACTCCGACCAAACTTCCGACGAACCCTGGTAGGGTATATGTCGGAAACTACAATGACAATTGACGAGGTCATGAGTGGCGTGACCGGTTGCATGCGGGACGTGGGTGAAGGATACTGTACGAGTAAGTGCACGAGCAGGAAAGAAAGCTAAACTCTCAGATGAAACGCTTGGACTTATGAGGGAACGCAGAGCACACGAAGACGTTACGCCTACCGATTTCAAGCTTCTTTCAAACCGAAAATTGTGTTGTTCCCATTAACGGTAAAAGTAATCGGAACAACTAAATAATTATAATTATTCGAGTATTTTTTAATAACTTATGATATCGGGACATCTGTCATCTCAGACCACCCGTGACCATGGTAGCTGTAAAGCTTCTGACACGTCGGCCTAGTCAAATGATTAAATAAACCGCAGTAGAATCCATAAAAGTAGTTTTATTGTAATACTCATTACAATAAAACTACTACATTCGCGTTAATTTAAGACATCAACACTGCTTACGTTAATCGAAACAACGAAGTAACTGTAATTCTTGAGGTACTTCCAATAACTTGGAATATCTGGACATCTAGGCACCCAGCCCACCTGTGGCAACGGTCGTTGTAAAGCTTTTTGAACGTCCGGCCAGTGAATTCTACTAATGTTATAAACGCAAAATTTGTAAATATGGATGGAAGATGTCACTCTTTCACGTAAAAACTTATGAATAAACTTTGATGAAATTGACAAGGTTATAACTGAATAACACATTCGCTATAGAAACCGGAACTTTTCACGTGGTTTCGTGTGTAATCTATGCGAACGAGTCGCTGTAAACAGCTTGTAATTAAATAATCCCGTAAAAGTAGTTTTATTGTAATCCTCCACACTAGTTACAGTAGCCGATGTACACAGGATCAATATTAAGTTGTCTCCGAATGGACTTGCTCGCCTCTCATTTCCCCGCGCTCACCCCGTTGCTTCAGTACGTCGGCGCACTGTATCATATGACTTGACGTCGTAAATGTCAGGTCTACACATATCCTTACCGAGATATATGTTCCGAACATAACGTTATGAAAACAGTAAGTATTATTTTCTTATTGTCTATGGGGTGTAATATCACCAGTCTTGTTTGCGTCATGAGTAATTTGGTACTAAATAAACTCAACAGGAAAAGGTAGTGCCATGCGGCGCAGGAGGAGGTAGTGTCGTGCGTGGTTCATGACACTACATCCTCCTATGCGACGGAATTGGGCCGGAACGACCAAGCAAGTACCTCTCGCACACTTGATACCGGCGCATAGTGACAGCGTCGCCGTTGCGTTTTATGCAGTTTGTGAGTAGCCGGTGACCCATTGAGGGGGGGGGTGCGTAACAATCATAGGAATTTCAATGGGCGTCGGTAGTCGTCATAAGGCTCCGATTTCTCGTTTGCCCCCTTGTGCTCAATATTTGTTAAAACTGCCGAATATCCGTAGCAAGAGTGTTTGTTTTTGACCCGTGATATAAATCAAGGAGTGCTTTAAGTTTAGCGTCAGTAGCTGCACGTTTGTCCATCTGTCTGTAGCTGAGAAACAAAATAATGGAAAAACTTGTTTGACAAGTTGAACCTCAACTATGTTTAGTGGAAATGGAAGCTCATCATCTCCGAGATACTTGGCTCTTTGGTAGTCAGAAATACTCAAGCTTAAGAAATTTTGTATTTGATCATCTTTATGTTTACACACATTAGTGGCATTAGGAAAAGGAAGTAAAACAGAGTAAATACTCCATACATGGGTCTCGTGCTGCATGCCCATAGAGCAAATTCGTTTTTCTCTGTTCTCCTTACGCACTGTGTCTGCTGAGAGAGAGCTGCATTACGCTCGAAGTTTAAATTTCAACAAAGTTTTATAAATATAAATATTTCCCTACATTGCTTTTCTCAATACCATGACACGAACACTAAATTCCTTGTCCTTGTTCAATTGAGTGGACCGAGGCTCGCGTTTTCCGTCTCATAGACACATATACCTACTCGTAGTGTCTATGACATAAAGAGTGATAGAAAGCAGAATTTCATCCTAAATAAATTTCAACAAAATTTTATAAATACACATCATTCCCACCACGACACCTCTCAACATCACGACACGAACACTAGATTCCCTGTTCTTGTTCATTTGAGTCGACAATGGCTCGCGGTTTCTGTTTCATAGACACATATGTATCTATGACACAAATACCTACCCGTAGTGTCAATGACACAAAGTGTGTGATAGAGAGCAAAATTACACTCGAAATTTAAATTTCAATAAGGTTTTATAAATACATATCGTTCCCATCATTATTTTTGTCAATATCACGACACGAACACTACACTCCTTGTCCTTGTTCATTGGAGTGGACCGAGGCTCGCGTTTTCCGTTTAACCTCGACCCAATCCCATCACTTCAGCCCATTGTATAACATAAATGAGGATTTGCTATGGCTGACTTTTTAAAAATACTTTTCGTCGGTTATTGTTATCATTATTCATAGAGTTAAGTACAGGTTTGATATTTAATATAAATATTAGATACGCTCCTCTACATCCCATGTGAATACACATTGAATATACTGAAGTATGAAAACTCCTGCTATGTTAGGTCTATGATCCCATTCGGAGGGGACTTGCCAAAGTCGAGCATTATCCTCGCGATGCTCGGCAGCGACGAGTCCTACCTGGCGATGGCTTCCTTCTGTGAGACCGT